>CM062203.1:14080000-14215000 GCA_031216445.1 Lateolabrax maculatus | reverse complement strand
GTAACCCAAACCTGACACTGAGGATTTGAGTGGACTTTTCAACCTGCATGTGAATAATACATTTGAACTGGTATGGAAATTACACACATGGCATATAATTGTATTTCATTCTTTGCCCAAATTTGCCAACACTTTTTTTTTTTGGCAAGTTGGTGCTTAATCAGGCACAAAAACACACCTACAGTGACACTTGGACAGCAGTGGATGGCGGAAGAAAAGTCTGTTTAGAGCATATAGAAAGCCTTGAAGGTCAGAAATACAGAGTGTGAAAGGAGGACCACCAATGTGGAAATCTCATCTCCACAACCCAGTGTGTCACAAAGCAATCACTCTGACTCACCTTCTGTGTCTTACTCACGCTCACATGGTGGCACATTTTCTAGATCGACACACGTATAGGGGAATATGAAGGTACAGTAAGACAGAGGTAGACAGCGTAGAGCGCAACCTCTCTGTCACCTGAATCATCCCAGTGCAATTAGCAATCTTGTCCTCCTTAATTCACTAATTTGTGATAACGCTGTGCTCATCTATTTGTGTGAGGACACGCTACATAAACATCAATAGGATTAGGTTTCATTGATATTCATGAGCTAATGGGAGGCTGTATAAGTGTTATTTACACGACACTAAGCTGTCTGGTAGATAAGGTTTCTCAGGGCCATGGCAATCGGATTCAATTTTATGACCTATACAATGCCAGAGGGGGAAACAGCAAGCAATGCTGCTATTATCGGATAACTGAGTTTCCAACTGCAAACATCATTAGCAAAACATGATTGTTGTTCTCTCTGATAGAAAACGCTAAATGTGACAAACACTATTCTAAGGTGGAGTTGTGAATATTGATCCATGAACCTTGGCCAAAATGAGTTTGTGTGAAATAAATAACTCAACAGAAAAAGAAAAACATTTATAAAACTCTATCGATTTTTGTCTTCTATTTGGAAAGCAGAACATGGGTGAAGGTGCACAGAGTCTCGCAAAAGCCTTAGCTTCAGATGACAAAGACTGGGGGGAAAAACATGCATGATCAACCTTGCTATACCTATCGATCAGCTTTAGGAGGACAAACAAGGGCCCAAACAAAAAGCTAGAGTCTCCGATCTCTGGGTATCATTATGTCCCAGGCCTTGGGAAAAGCCTACAGGTCAATACTAGAGCAACATAGGCGCTATGGGGTAGGGCTGGCGACTTAATAAAGCAGACGTATTGTGTGTGAGCAGACGGGTCGATGTGACTCCCCCCAGACGCAATGCATTTTCACAGCGGGACAGGTTGCTGCACTGTTCAGAGTGGGCCTGGAGCAGAGGTCAACCTATTCACTTCATCAGCAACAGAAACCAAAAAACAGTGGGAGAGATGGAGTGAACACAGTGAAAGAACATATTATCAACCCGGGGGACTCTGCTCACAGATATCCGGGAGAGCTTAGATTTTTGGGGGCTTTACATGCAGTTTGCTATGCATCTGCAGAGCAGGAGACAACACTTAGTATCTCAAAGAGCTGACACTGATCGCTGATACACATTAAAATTCACACCTACAAATATACACTTACAGTATACTGTACATCCAATCAGACATAACAAATGTAAAATCATGCATTGCCACACACACACATACACTTATCTTACCTTCTCGTAGTACCGCAGCTCATAGTCCAGGATGATGCCATTCGGCTGTTCTGGTTGTGGCCATGACAGTGTGAAGCTATTCATGGTGGAGCTGATCTGATGCATGATGGGTACTATGGAAGGAGCTGTAAGGAACAGAAAGAGTAACACAAAATCAGTACATTGTTAGAATAACATTGATTATTACAGATATGTAATAAAAGAAGGTATTAGCTTACAGATTAAAAAAAACAAAAAAAAAAACACTGTTGCAATTGTCCAGAGGTATAACAGTTATGAGTCTTTTTTGCTAATGCTGACTGCCTGGTACACTAGTCTGGGAAGTTCCCTTTGATTGTCCAGTATTGCTTTGGTCACTAGGTGAGAGTTTGTACCTGAATCATCATCCGCTATCAGTACTCTGCACAGAATCCAAGTTTAAACAGTACAACTGCCATTCTCATCAGTAACCAGGTAGCCAACTGAGTCGGGCCGATTAGAGGTGCACTCAGCCATATTCTGGCACTGCAGGACCAAATATGCGCCGGCTTTTGCCAAAATAAGACTGCTGATTGTGCAAAGATTTGAGGGTGTGGCTGAGTGTCAGCTCCAGTTAGCAGGACTCAGGGTAACCTTTGCGCCAGAATTGACAGTCACCACGAGTCTGGCATGAGTCCGGCAACCAATCGTGTTGGATTTTGTCCGCTGTTGGACTGAGTCATTTTGGATACTTAGGCAGAATGTAGGAGCGCTTAGTGTGGCATCCACAGCATGCATAGGATGCAGTAATTAACACAGTTCAAAGCTTTTTAAATCCTCATACGTGGCAGTTGATTAATAATGACCATCATTGTTTTGGTAAATAATTTTTTTTATCTAAAAAATATGGTAAATCATTTTTTTTATCTAAAAAAATATGATTTAATGCAGTCATACTTAGACATTTGTTTAGGAATATATCTTAAAATGAAATTTAATGAACAGAAGAGGTCTGATCTGATCTGATTTGCCTATCTTAAAGTAACTTGACAAAAATAACACAGAATTGATTGTGTTATAATCTGCGGTCTTACAGTAGGCAGCAACACAGGCAAAATTTTATGGAAATTTGTGTCACCTGATTTATTGTGACACCCCCTGTGGTACACTCCACTGTTGATTTCACTGCAAATGATGTCATGGTGAGCCATGAAATTGCTAAACAGGGCAGGCAGCAAAAAAATATGCTTGCCTCCAATAAAACTGCCACGTCGCAGGCACAAGCAGACTGCACTGGATCTTCAACAACACAAGGACCCTAAATGTCTCTATAGTCTCTGGAAACTATGCTCATAAAGAGGACGTTCTCTAGCTAATATAAAACATATAAAAGACACCATATGAACCACACATTAATTATTAAATGAAACCCTTTGGAATGAAATTTGTCAAGTATTGTCATCATTTTGGCCCAGCTGCACAGTCTATTCCATTCTTCAGCCACAGTACACCTGAATGCACACACATGAGCTGTCAATTAACCCAGAATTAACCCAGTTCCTCGTTACTCTTCACATGGCGCTCAGAGATTGTGTAAGTGGACAGAAGGGAGACATCATCCGTAATAAAACTCTGTACATATGTTGTTTCTGTGTGTGGTTCCATTTCGATTTAAGACAGAGGTCTAAGTACAGCGTCCTGTCTTTACTGTAGGCATTATTAAGGCTTAAGCCAAATATACTGTACAGTATTACCACACTTTGTTGAAATACTGTTTCAAGAAACAACCTGAGTAAGAAAATAATGTTTCTTACTCAGGTCTAACAAAACCTGGGTCTGAAGCAGTGCAGCATCTGATCAGCTGAAAGCATTTCTTTCTTATCTTTTCTATATATGAACTACACGTCTGAAATAAAATAAATTGAATTGAACTGAAATTGACCCTAATTTTTACCATCAAACAGCTGTCTTGTGCCAATTGTAGATTCGCTCCCCGTGTCTTTTTGCTATCATACCTTGGCAGATTCCCCGTTGACATTTAACAAATCCGTGGATATCTTGTCATTGCTGACAGTAGCGTCAAGGGAGTTCAATACACCAGACTTTCTCCTCAGTGAGGAAAAAGTAAATTTTCCCGGTGCTGATATTCACATTTTCTGTATCTATTTTTTGTTTGTGTAATCTAGGGCAAGCTGACACATTTCTAAAGACACAGACAGTGCTTGGCCAGTAGCAGGTGACTCAGTTTCTTAAGTATGCATGGTTTGAATCATTATACACTTCCCAGGGATCATTTGGATCTCTAGTCAAGGTAAATGTTCTGAAGGTATTTTGTCCTTTCACCAGCCATGCTAACTGCCTTGTTTTTTTTTTTTTCTCTGGTTATTCTAAACAAACCACTGGTTTCCATGGGTGAAGCCTAACAAATAAAATATTCTTAGAGCAGAATACACATTTTTCAGAAAGTGGGTTTGAAGGCACTGAAAACACATTTTCTTACTATAAATGATGTGGTCTTAGATGAACACACTATTTTCTGCCAGTCTAAACTGTTAGTTATAGCACTTAGAAATGTCTGTATTTGTCCTTGCTTTTCTTACCGGTATGAAGTGGGCGGGACTTTGCAGGAAAAATGTGATATCAGAATTTGATGAAAGTGTGTGGGGTTGTTTGGTCATTTTGCTAGCACTGTCAGTAAAATCTGATCAAACCAAATGCACACATTCTTGATGTTAAACGCTTTATAAATACTACCTAAGGATGTTTTTCATAATTTAAATTGATTGCTTATTTAATCATGGCTATATGATAGTGACAGACATTTGTTTATAAAAATGTGTACAAATCAGTCTCTTTAATGGCAAGTGAATATGCCCCAAAATCGTCTGTATGATCACAAACTCCTCCAAGGTGCTAAGATACACTTTAATTTCAAATTCAAAGATGAATTAAACCAAACTTACTCATCAAACCAATTTGTGAACATACAAGTAAGTTTGATTAAAAACTGATTCTGCGGCTGCTCACATTAAGTTCCATGCCTTGGTGTTTGTATACACCATTGGAAAATAATCTCCACCCCCATGTCTGCCGATATAAATACAGCCCCACACAAGCCCATGCTCTACATTTTGTGCCTATCAGCCTAGTCTTCACTTTCTGAATCACTCCTTTACCTAAAATGTAAATGTAAACAAATGAATTAGCTCTGTTTATCCTGTCAGTGTAAATGGATTCTGTTCTGTCTGCCTCCCTTGGCTCTCACCTCCTGCCCTCCCTCCCTCCCTCTCATACCCTAGACAGAGAGTGTGAGGGCTAAGCTTCACCTCGGTGCACTTCAGCCTCTCTGCCTCTCAGGCTGGTTCACGCTCCACTGACCAGGGCTAGGGCTGCCTGGGCCGCATTATCAATTACCGGCCACAGGCACACACTGTTCCTGACAGACCCAAGGGAGGGGCACTCCACACAGAAATTCCTGCAGTGGAAAAAGGGGTTGAGGAGGAGAAGTATTTCCATAGCCCCAGCCCCGTGTCCTGGTCCCAATGCTATTCATGCATTCAGGCACATAGACAGAAAATCATCCATTTTTATCATGGATCATTTTTTATGCATGTTTTCAAGTGTGTAACGTCTGAATGTGTGCAAGTGTACCTAGCCTGGTTGTTTCAGTGAATTAAATGGTGCTTTTTTCGATGGCTGCAAACCCCATTTGGAAACACACACACAAAAAAAAGTGACTGAGCCAATCAGAGCAACTTTTACATCTATGGCCTACTGCAATGTTTCTTTTTCTTTAAAAAAAAAAAAAAAAAAGGAAGAATATATCAGTTACTACTTTTTGGTTGGGGCAATGGACTAGCTATGAACACAATGTCAAACTTGATAATGAAGTGAAAACAAAATGGCAATTTAGTCTGATTAGAAGGCTAGCAAGTGTTAAGTTTCGAATATCTGATTACAAACTTTTATCTTTACAACACAAATTCTCACCGGAAAAATACTTTTCTCACTGGCGTGTCCCACTGGACAGACAGTGACTGTGTTTTCATGAGGAAAAGCAGAAGCAAGTGATAAAGAGTGTGTGCACATGTATGTGTGTCCGTGTGTCCTAGTAGCCTATGTGTGAATAGCCTGTCAGAGACAATGTGTTGTGCCTGTACGAGGGT
Source organism: Lateolabrax maculatus (assembly GCA_031216445.1). NCBI lineage: Eukaryota > Metazoa > Chordata > Actinopteri > Acropomatiformes > Lateolabracidae > Lateolabrax > Lateolabrax maculatus. The sequence continues at coordinate 14,209,239 of CM062203.1, read as the reverse complement.
GAGGTTCAGCCCAATGAAGCACCGCTGTCCCCTCCAACTGCACCCCCCACTGTCACCCTGGGACGATGATGCTGACAGTGATTGGTGACTGTGTCCTGCACTCCTCTCTCCTCCCTCCATCCCTCCCATCCCTTGCTCCTGTGCTCCACTTTTATCTGGCCCCACTTGCTGCCCCTGGCTTTTAATGCAGAGCTTGGCTCACCATTAATCAAAGTCAAAGCCTCCCAGTGTCTGGCTGAGACAGAGAGAAAGTGAGAGACAGAGAGAGGGAGAGAGACAGAGAGGGAAAAGGTGAGAGAGGGTTTGAAAGAAAGTGATGAAAGAATGAGAAGCTTCTTTACCGTTGTACGACTAATCTACTGTGGAATACAGATGAGTTGGAGCATCATTTTACATGTCTGGCCTGAGCCTCTGGTTTCATTATTGTTACTTCAGTGTGCCAACAGAATTCATATGGTATGGTGAGGGATCAGCTCATCAAATGTGCTGGTCTACATCCTAAAAGAGTTATCCAGCGATTTACACATGCACATCCATAAAGTGGGGAGACTCATAAAAATTATAAAGAATGGTCAAAACAAATGCAGATATAAACTTACTTTTAGTCCTTTGGATGGGTAAAGCCCCCAAAAAATCCTACGTTAGCCATAATGCAACTCAACAGTGTGTTATCCGTAGACTTTACTCCCCAAGTTTGTGATGCAGGCTTTCTGATGCTGGTCTCCAAGTGAAACCAAGTCCAAGTCAACCTCAATTACATTATCAGAGTTATTTTTTCTCAGACTTTAGAAATCTCCCTCCAGAACCACTAAAGACATTATACGACTGTTTTCACAGGCTGAGAAGTACTTGCCATGAATAACAAACTGAACTTGTTAGGGAAAACCGCTGAAGTTCCCTTTTAAATTGTAAGTAAACATCTTCTGTACCTCCTACAAAGAAGTCAGTATTAGTTTTAATAGTTCCACCCCAAAATTAGTATACATGTTTTAAGTCTCCAACATTATCCTTTCACTCTGTCCTCTCTCTCATTGTGAGACTCCTGGGATGGACGGAGTGCAGACGGCTGCCTGTGTTCCTCATGCAGCACAGCTTTCACATCTGAATTCCCAGCTGAAAGTTCCTGCTCTGCCTCGGGTACTCTCAATGAAATGATTGGACAGAAAGTTGTCCTATAATCTGTCCACTGATCTTGTACCAAAGGCCCATTCAACTCTGTGTACAGAAAAAACACACACGTGCACAAATGCATATGGCCTCATTCACAACTACAAATATACAAGTCGTTCTTTTTTTAGTGCACTTGTGGTTTGTACTTTAAGATACTGGCACACCATTGAACCATGCAGCCTCCTAATAGGGGCTCAGTGTCTCAGATGAGGAGAGCAGCCTATAGTCATGTGCTGTGCCTCTGTCAAAAGGCATAGGTTTAACTACTACCCTCCCTATTACCAGGGGCTCAGAGGGCCAAGCCAGCCATGACTATATGGTAATGGGCCTCTCTCAAACATCATAAAGAGGGATCAGTTCAGCACCATGGATTTCTGTCAAGGAACCAGGGTTGGAATTATTTTCAAAATCACATTATACATAGAGGTTTCTGAATGTAGCTCTATGTTGAAAAAAAATAACCCACACACTGCATGAGCATACTTTCACATTGACAAAAACACACACTAAATACACTATATGAAGACATCAGAATTGACGAGGAAGCTCAGTAGCATTCAAGCCCACACTTTTAGTTTTGCCTGCAGCTAATACCTCACTTTCTTGGTGCAGGGACAGGATCCAACATTTATGAGAACAGGCATCAAATGAAATAAAAATGGCACGTGGAGAGAGCCCGAAGAACCGTCTAAGATGATGAAACTCCTGGACACCCTAGCTCTGATACAAAGAGGCAATAGTAAGAGGGGAGAAAAGGAAAAAGGCAACCCCCCACCCCCTCACCAAAAAAAAAGAAAAAATGTAAAGACTATAGCATGTAAACTAAAAAGACATAATGAGTAGTGTCTTGAATACCCTCCACAGACATGTTTGCCCAACATCTCATCTGATTTTAGAACCCCACAGAGTGCAGATCTCTGTAATTCATCTGGTTGTTTGGAGTTAAGTCTAGCGCATTGCCTCTTAGTATCTTGAATGCATCCCACCCGGTCCAACTTGCCCATAGAAGGCCCAGGATAGTGATGTTTGCATTTCTGTGGGACTCGCTCTCCAAACAGAGCAGCTAAGTGGAGGAGGATTGTTTGTAGATATACTTGGCATTCTGTGGTCTGAGGGATTGTTGGCACACAATCTAGGTCAAGAGGGCTGTGCCAGTAAGATCAGAGAACTGTTGAGCATCAGGCATTTGTTGAAAAAGATAGCACCAGTTAAGAGACTTATGGACTTTTTTCTCATGCATTGTTCACCAAACAATCCCTTCATAACCTTTTACAGTAGTAAGGAGATATAAAATGGATAAAAGACTAAAAATACCCTCCTCATATGAAGCAGTGGTGCATATACATTAAGTGTCCAGGATGGATTACATTAAAAAAATATGGCTGCCATGTCAGTACAGTAGTTTTCACCACAAAAACGTTTTATTGCCCACAATGTGACTACCATATATATTTATCTTTGTGGTCATTTAGCAAGTTAATAAATTCACTAGAAGCAGAGAGTGTCTCCTACCCCTAAAATTAAACCACAATAGTTCACAAAGAGACACAAAATAGCTATTTCTTCAAAGCTAACATATATAAATATGTCTAAATTCAGGCCAGGTGTGAATGATAGCCGGGGGGGGGGCACTATATAACCTTTGTGTGTGTCTGTATCTGTGTGTGTGTGTGTGTGTGTGTGCGTGTATGTCCTGGAGAGCACAAGCCGTGAATGAACTCCTAAATCACACTATTGATCAGTCCTTCCTCTCAGACACACGCTGGGATCGAGGGCAGTTAAATGGCCTCTTCGGTGATTCACACTAAATCCCTTTAACTCCCTCCTCACCTCCATTATTCCATCCTCTCTTCCTCCTCATCCAAACTCTCCTTTTCCTCATATCACCTTTGTCTTCCTATGGCCAATTTACAGCATAACCCTTCTAACTGCTGCTGCCTTACTGTTTTCTAGGTGGTCTCTTGGTTTTACTTAATCTCAAAATGGTCCACACTAAAGCCATGTCAAGATGAAAAGGCACTCCATTGAGACAAGCACAAACTTTTTCTTTCCGGCGTAATCTGATTTAAAGGACCACTTCACCTATCTATTATCTCATAGGTTGATATTCTTATAGTACTGGAAATGGTAATAATATAGCATTATCCTTGTCAAGAGTCTTTCTCATTTGAAGGCTATATATCCCCTAAATCCAATACCTTATGATGTTGCTTTGAGCTGAGGAGAAACAAAAAAGACTATGGAGGCCTCTTGTGATTATTTTAACCAGGCAGAACTGTGAGACTTGGAAATTACGTTTTTGGGGTGCTAAATGTAATGCTGTATATAAGTCAATATATAAGCGTTATAGGTCTTCCTTTAAGCATAGATGTACTGAATATGGTTTACACTGCAGGCCCTTATTTTCATGACATGGTCACAGTGACATCCACAATCGCCGCTCCATGTTGCAGAAGTTTGGAGAAGCCGGCAGCTGTCCCTACACGGACACTCGTCAACATACTTCTGTGGACAGCAGCAAAACATATTAAAGCCACTTAAAAAAAGGCCCACCTAAGAAAATCAATATTAGTTTAAGTGTCCATATATATATTTAGTATATTTTCAACAATTGGCTTTGCCGTCAAACCGCTTTTTCCAACGGCGACTGAAGCCGTTGGAAAAAGCACTCTTCACAGCCACCAGACTACAGTGACAAAAACAGTAATTTTACCTCGCAGAACACAGGAGTTGCTTTTCTGCCGCTGACTCGCTTGACACTCTAACACATTATTTCGGAACCGAACTAACATGTTAAAAGACCAAAGTCACACAAGAACACAAACAAACTAAATGATTGAGGCAGTGGCACACCAGCAACTGCTGTGTTTTGTTAGGTAAGATCACTGTTTTTGTCGAGGTATTCTGGTGATTTTGTCTAGAGCACAGATTGATGTAACAGCTTCAGTTCACATCAGAAAGATCTGTCTGACAGCAAGGTAAATCTGTGAAAATATTCTAAATATAGTGTACACTTAAACTGATTCTGATTTTTTTAGGTGGGCTTTTTTGTAGGTGGCTAAAATCCATTTTGCTGCTGACCTCTTCCACAGCAGTAGGCTACGTTGCTAAGCTTTCATGCAGGGACAGCTACCTGTGTCTTCAAACTGGGGGCGTGCAAACTCTCACTTACTGTAGGTAATACACTGACTGTGGATAAGTACCTCATACAACTCCACTTCAACAAATCCGAACTATACCTTTAAGCGAATGCACATTCATGCATGCTATTTGCAGAAAGAATGGGTGAAATGGAAAATAAATAAGAGGGTATGTTGATCAATTATTATCTGCTAAACAATCATATTACTCATCTCTTCCATCATCCTTTTTTTCCAGCTGTGCTGAGCACAACAGCACATGACAAAAATGGCTCACCTTGAAAGGCAGAGCCAAGAGGGATTTAGAGGAGACTGTGAGCAGTTTATTCCTTACCTTTAACTGTGCCAAATACATCTGGCAATAATGCTCCACTTTTAAAACCAAGAAAAATTTTAATAAAATTGATAAAATGACTTTTTATGATGTAAAAATGTGTAAGCTTTTATGCACACTTCCATGGCATGGCTTCTTTAATACAACACAGTCTAAATCAGTATTTGAATAGCAATTAAAGTATTCAATGGACTAATTTCAACGTTTCTCATCCTGGATATCTGTGCACCTGTGCATTCTCTGATGCGCACAAACATGGCCATGTCACGCAAACAAAGAAATCTGTCTATTCAACTGGCAGTTTTGGCTCTGGCATAGATAGGACATTATGTGAAATTAGGGTGGTGCATTGTTCATCTGTTTAGTCCACCAGTGCCATTCTTTGCTTTTGGCTCAAATTTAAGTGCTAAAGTTGTCATTCTGATGCTAAAACTACCAAGTAAGTTTCAACAGGGCTTCGATTGTTCTGCTGTCATTTCACTGCTTTAATAGTGAGAGGAAAAAGAAGTTTATTTATATATTATTACTTTATATATCGACACCAGAACTGTTAATACCAGCTGAATAGAAGAGTTGCTGCTGTATTCATTTGGACTACAGTTGTTTTTGTTTTTCAAATTCCCATTACTTAAACTTTCATAAATTACAATATACTGGGTATCAATGTGATGACCCCATTTTTGTGTATAATGACTGATTGGGGACCTCTCATATTGGTACTTAATTTTCATTGAACCAACCTAACCGCATGTGAGGGGGCAGTGGACAAAAACAACAAATGAACGGACAAGCAGATTTCAAAGTTCACAAAAATGTTAAAATGTTAAAATAGAGCCTTACATTTAAAAGACCGTCTCTGCTTTTAGTTTTTGAAGTGTATGATCAACATTAATCCATTCTGGATACTTCTGCCTCGTCAGTGGCCTGCCAATGAAGCCCCCTGTCGAAACTAGGAACAGTGCAATTACCTGGCTACAAAGGCCCACATAGGGCTGGACACAGGCCTGGCAGATTACTGGCAGACACCTCATTACTGCAGCAGACTTCAACAATAGGCCTGGGCATTGCTTCTTCTACATCTATCTGTCAAGTGTGCTATTAGCCTGTCAAATGGGGACAGTCAGCACCATTAGGCCACCCTGATAATCAGACCTATTTACTCCCTCATTTTCCTCTCCTTCACTGTCACAGTCTTGCAGTCTGGTCAAAAAAAAAAAAAAAAAAGCTCCCTTTCTTGCCCTGTCTTCGCTCCCACTCCTCCCCTGACTCATTCTCAGACAAAGACAAGTTCAGTTGGTCATTACATTCCTCTGAGAGTCACTGAAATCAAAAACGGTATGCCCTCCAACAACTGGGCTAAATTTGATTTCAAAATGTACTCCTGCACAAAAGGGATCTGGATATGGACATTCCTATCTAACTGGTCTTTGAGAAAAATATGAAATAAATACATTCTACAATTAAAATTGAAATTGAAATGTGCATCAGTAATTCTTAATTAATTTGACATGATTTATTTTATCATTGGATCGGACTACGTATTTGCTTATGCAAGTGCTCAACTGTAAAAAGAAAAGAAAAAACAAGAACTGTAATAAATCACAGTGCATGGCCAACAGGGACCCAAACTGACAAACTTGTAACTCATTCCTTATGGGAACCTTGCCAGTATGAATTCAACCGACAATCTTGTCTTTCACCACACTGTAACTCCACTTCATGTCTGTTATTAGGTCCCACAAGCTCACGCTGTGATGTTCACGTTCCGGATCATCCACAGAAACACAGGAAAATGAGAAACAGCCCCATTTAAATTTTTTCCGTTGGTCAATGCTTGTCCCTTGATAGGTGCTTCTGCGTACAAGTCAAAGATCCACAAGAGCATGGAAGAAAAAAAAAAGGGCCGGAAAAAGAAAATATCCTCAACCTGTCATTTCCATTGGCTGGGCTCAGGTCCCATCACAGGCACAGTTAGAGGATGAGCACACGCGCGCACACACACACAAATATACAGCGAGACAGACAGGGAGAAAGAGAGGGAAAGATAACAGGATGAAGGTCATTTTCATGGGCTGGGCTCAGATCCATCACAAGCAAAGTCAGAGAACGCACACACACATGCACACGAACACAAACATACAGAGACACACACGAGGAGAGAGAGAGAGAGGACGGAGAGAGTGAGAGAGAGCAGGAGTGAAGAATATTTCAGCGTGGCCCGCAAACGGCAGCTGTCCACGTGTCTATCTTGGGTCTGTCTCCTCCAGTCTGACATTAAAGTATTGAACAGTGAACACAGTTGCACCTGGCTAGCTGTACTACAACACAGTGCCAAAAATATGCAAAAGATATGAAAGGGACAGCATTAAGTAAGATTAATACTCTCGTTTCTGTTAATTCAGAGAGCAGGATCGTGCACAGACAGGTTTCAACTTGGGTGTAGCCTTCCGTGAATAAATAAGTACTGACACGCTGTGCAGTATTGCTATCAAAACAAAGTCTCATTAAACAAAGACCAAAGGAAAACAACAAAGAGAAGTGTCAGCCTGTGAAGCAACCAGCATTCAAGCTCCACATGTGAACCCCAAAAAAGAGGTTGCATAAAGGACCCGTGTGTTGTTTTTGGAGGGATAATTACCTTTAACAATGTTAAAAAGAAAGAATTCCTGGAATGCCCAAAGAGAAATGCAAACTGTGGCTATTTCTATCATCGGATTTGATTTGTAAATAAACTACAAAGGGAAACGGGGACAGGGGCCATGAATTGCACTTGTGCTGCCACAAAATGTAACATGCTGCGTCTTGGGTCTGGGTTTGAACTCCTCCATCGGGTTCCAAAGGGGAAAGATATTACTTTGATTCAGGGAAGGAGAGCTCAGACAGTGAGCACGTATGTATAACTTTCCCTAGACCAGCTGGCTGAGCGCTTCAAGCCTTAAAGTCATCATTCACGGTGGAGCGACGTGAAATCTTGGTAGCCCTGAAGTGGGCTGTGCCGTGACGTGTGACTCTGAAATGCACATTGCGCAAGACGATGGTCTTTTGAGGTGAAATGGTTCAGGTTTCTGCAATAAAATTCGAATTTGCCTTTTCACAAAAGGTAAGCTGAAAAAGAGTGAGGGACGACAAGATTGCTTAGAGAGAGGATAGATTAAAAACAAACAAAACAATAATACTTGTAAGGTTTCATGATGATGATGATATTGCAGATGGATAAGGATAGTCATCATCGTCATCATCATCAATGCCACCAGCACATCATCATTTTCATCATCACACCTAGCTACAGCAGCCACTTACCAGCCTGGTTGGTGGTGATGTCTATGGACACATGCTGGGCAGGATAGGGGCTCTTATTGCTGACTCCGTTGACAGCTTGTATCTCAAAGCTATAGAGGGTGTGAGCCAACAGGTTGCTGATGAACACCCTGGTCTCAATCAGACCCAGCTGTCGGGGGATGAAGTCAACATTGTCGTCGCAGTGGGAGCAGGAGCGCCGGTCAGCCCGGCACTTCTTGCACACTATGTTGTAGACCACATCATCACGACCACCCGTCTCCCTGGGAGAATGCCACTCCAGGATCACAGACGTTTCATTCACTATGGAGATCACATTCCTTGGGCTGGATGGAACACCTGTAGAAACACAGAAAAGATGTGAGACAAATTGTTTGGCTATCAGAAAATGTTGAAAAAAAAAAAAGAAAAAAAGAATGGCTTAAAGCAAAATAATTCACTGCTCGTCAAGAAAAAAAAAGAAACTCTTTCATAAAGCTGCCTGCTGTTAGGTCAGTTTAGTCAATTTACAATCCCGTAATGGTTTTGTTGTCCAAGAGCAACGTTTCCTCATTTTCTCCATCTTCAGCACAATTGGAATGCTAATTTATTCCATTCACACCCAGAGAGATCATATAGCGAAACATTTGTGTCTATCAAACATTGGTTATTTAGCAAAATGCAGTGTTGCATGGAGTATTCTTATCCAAGTGGCTCTGGAGATTCACGCTCCCATTCACTCCCTCATAGCCCGCAGCTGGAGCAGAACCTCAAAGACGATATTCAGAAAGAAAGCAAGAAATAATAAAACTATTGTTTTGCTTGAGTGGTGGCTTAATATTAGTGCGCAGAAAAGTGGCTTGTTCAGCTTCCCTGAATTGTAGCACAATTCTTTAAGAGTTAAAATCTTTTCAAATGGCATGTAGAATTTTGCCTAGCTGAGATTCTGAGTCCCTCCGGCTGCTCAGAGGCAACTCTTTCTTCTGAGATACCAGACACTGCCCATAAAGCAGAAGCTCACCAAAGCCCTTAGTCAGTGCAGCTTAGGTTAAGTGAGGCTACCCTGCAGAGCTGATTTGGTACCAATTCATTCTCCATAAAGCCTGACCTTTATCATTAAAGAGAAGTTAAACTGACCCAGCATTAGATCCAAGGCTACTGTGAAACTAAAAATCCACTCAGACCTTTTGAGGTTGAGGAATTACTGAGCTCTCTAATATACTGTACTGTAACAGTCCCTTCTTTTTATCCATGAGAAGGATATAACAACAAGAGGAATACATATAGATTTTTAAGCATATTATGATACAGCACTTGAGTTTCCCCATTTCTGTGGCCATAGGGCAGATAGTTACTTCAGTCAGCACAGACACAATTAATCATTGTTGCTGCAAAGCCATGTGGGATAACCCTCGGGAGCTGGGACAAAGCGGCAAAACACACAAGGGTGAAGGAACGGCACTGTTACTGCTGCAACCTCGGCTCAGTGCCTCAACAACAGAGAGGTCAGTGACAGGAAGGGCGTGACCTCCATGGTGTGATTATTATTGTCTGGCTGAGAGGACAGCTAGTGGTCCAGATATATGGTCAAATGGCACATAATTTGGTCCTCGGATGCAACCAGATGCATTGTATGCGGAGGGAAAATGCGGCGAAGAGTGTTGGTACGAACCGGCCACATGAGGGAATCAGCAGCACTTTAGCCTAGCCCCTTGGGGACTGCAGAGTCGGCACTTCATACGTTACTCACACCTATTGCATCCCCTGTATCATCCATCACATACATGCACTCGCCCCTAAACTTGCATTGCTGGGAAAAGCAATGCACATCTGCTCATGTGGAAAATACATGTGGCACAGATACACGCCTGAACTATCTGTTGCCGTGTATTCATGTTTATACTGTGTGCATTAATGTATTCATATAACGGCAGAAGAAAAAAAAAACTGCCTCGTTGAGGTGTGAATGAGGCGTCATGCTCCTTCGTTCCAATTACAACCAAGCTCAACATATGCAGGCATGACACAAGAAATCAGATGTGACTGCCACTTAACCAGTGATTTGCAGACTATTACTGCAGCCTTTAGCTGTTTCAATTTGCCATAGGATTTAATTTGTTGAGAATGTTACTTACAGGCTATCAGCTGGCATTTATTTAGCTATGCCAGTCAGATTTGGTTGTGCTCACACACATGGTGCTTTCACTTGAGTTAGAGGAGCAAAGCATCATGTCCAAGCAGCTCCTGTGGTTTTTGTGACATGTACTGTATCCCAACACAGCAAAGGCTCTATTTAAGTGGTGCAATCACAACGAGTCCAAACTGTCAAGTCATTTGCACAAGGACAATGAGGACGAATCAATGCACATGTGTTATTTTTGTTCAGAATGGGCAATTGCATTATGCACAAAAGGGTTTTGTGAAGGGAAATTAAAAAAAATGATTCTGCAGTAATGAACCATATCTCCTCAGCCAGTCACATTATTAATTTCATACCCTTTTAGCAGCTGTGGCAATCATAGGGGGACATCACAATACTGGCTAACCAAATGGACAGGAGGGTATAGACCAGCTACTACAAGTAGGAAATCAATATGGTTGTCCAGAAAGCACAGAACAGTGAGGCACACATGCATAGTAAAGCAAATAGGGAGCCAGGTGATTCACCTTTTTCAGCTGAATTTGTGGAGAGCCGGTTGTTTTCCGAATGTTATAATGCAGATTTAAGACAATAAACCACATAATAACTATTTAATGCAGTTTGTGAGGATAAACAAAAATAATTAAATATGTTTTGGCTGCTTTTGCTTTGTTTTGCTTACATGATTAATAAGGTTGTACTCAATTAGATTTGTGTGTGTCTGCATGCAATGACAATTCCATTGCTGCCAAACCTGTGAGTCAAGGAATAGTCTGTGTAAGCTGTTTACATGGTTGCATAAACTGACAATACACCATAATAATCCCATTTACATCACTATGTAGTGAGAGTTTGGGATTTTTTCACCCTCTTAAATTCACCCAAAATATAACAATTATAATATGATAATTCTGCATCATATTTTAATTAAAAAATGCATTTTAAACTTAGTGATTTCCAACCATAAATTACAAATTATACATGTCTAATTTAGAATAACATGGAACCAAATTATTAATTGTTACTGAACTGAAAACAGACTTCTCTTGATGAAGTTAGGTTGTTTTTGAAATGCCCACATTTTTAGAAAAGACCAACATCTGTTCTTGTGCTCTTCAGGTGCATTTAACACCCATCCTACTGCACCACACCTTCTACTTTTGCACCTTGAAAGCTGTTTGAGGCATTAAAACAACCAGCATATTGACAAAGGTAATTTCAGGGTCAGGAAAATGCCACCATGTAGTAGCAGTTCTTGCACCACTCTTTGCACCAGTAAGGACCAAAATGAGCTAAACGTTTGGCTTCAAGTATGTGCATGTCTTGTTAGTGAGCAAGCTTTAAGGTGCCACCTGGGCTGTAAAAGACCACAGCCTAGTTTTCTCCCTCAGCTGTTAATATAAAGAGTGCCCCAGTGCCCAAAATAAACACTTCTGCACATTGTTTACTCATCCACCCTTTGAGTGGTCTGAGGCCAGCACTTTTCTTCTTTCAAACTGTTTGTTTTCATGATATGAAACAGGCCTTGAGGGACCAACAGAAGGTCCCTGTGTGGAGATACTGATCACAGCCAGAGGAGCTGGGAGAAAGAAAGAAGGCTTGTGTGGGTTGGTGAGACATGAAATAAAACATGTTATAAGGACTAATACTGTCTGGCTGAGAGACTGGGGAAGTCATAGATAGACTGTGTTCGTCAGTGTTCATGTGAGCGTGCAGTGCAGCTTGGGAGATGTGGGTGCATCCACAACGACTGATTGAAAGAAACGCTTCCTCATATTCACTAACTAAAGGATAATCTATACACCCACATTACTCTCTACAGTAACTCCAAATGTTGAACCGCCTTGACTCTGCATCCATAAAGCTTCGGATGTGACTGGTGTCATTTTTGAACATGTGTGCATGCATGCGCACATTAGTCTGGAGCATGACGTCCTCCGAGCTGGTACAGGGATTAGAGTAGACCAGAAAATTACCTTGATTTAGCTACAGTACATTTACTACTGCATTACTGAGAGCGGAAACTGGGCAGCTGACTGGTGTGGGAAGCACCCTCAACTGACTACAGAACTGACAATACAGTTGATGTGGGGAAAAAAAAACTTGGATACAGGAACAGAATATTTATGCACTTTGATGGCTCACTCCTCTTTCTCTTTGAAAATAGAACACGGAGAGAGGAGAGACTGTGAATAGGAGAGCAAAAAGGAAAAAAAAATAAATAAATGGGATGATGAGGAGAATGGAAAAGCAGATAACCCAGTCCTTTCAGTCAGGAATTTTGATCGGTTTTGTTTGTGTTACGAGGTGTAGACAGTGTTTGACAGGGCTCAAGGAGATTTTCAGTGGACAGACCACAGATATGAGTATTGAGTGTAGAGCCGCAAGATGCAGGGCCAATGTGGTACAGATCAGGAATGTAGGAACCCATCAGAACCATCCTATTTTCCCTCTCTTTCTTTTATATTTATGTTGATTCAATAACATTTCAAAGATTTTCCTCATGAATTGGTTGATGGTTGGCAGTGGTGGTTTCCAAGATGTAAAAATGTATATATAGCATGTTTTTTTTACATAACAATGTGCTGTGCCTTACTCTCATATTCTGTGTTACTGTGGGCAATGTAGAACTTCAGACAACTCTTTAAATCCATAATTTCTTCTAATTTTATATTAAACCTTCAACTATACAGATTCAAATCTTAGTTTTTCACATACCTCCCATTGTGTTGATAACATTTTTTCTTTTACCTATCTTTGTCATTAGTCCATTCCTCCCATCATCACCATCCCTTCTCCACTTGTTCTCACACCAGGCTCCATCACTGCATCCTTTCTCCCCTTCAGACCAATCAGCACTGGTTTCACCGTCTGACTCCCCTCAGTTACCACTCAGCTGTCATTCTCCTCCATTGACTCACACATTGAGAGAAACCCACTGGCCCTGCATGCTGGAGCTGACTGACCTCCCCCCATCACACCGTTCTCACATGTACACATTAATTCTTATTCATACGTGCACACCCATGAGGAGGCAGAGGTACCACGGACCAGGGCCTGGTGCCTGAAGAATGGGACTAGTCGGGGATGCAGAGAAATGCAAACCACTGTCCTAAGGCGCACCATGCTGGGCTTCATGCTGCGAGACAGAACACTTGGTGTTCCTCCCCTCAGGCATGGCTGGAGTCAGCACAAGACAGAAGATTGGGATAAAGGAGGGGCAGGAGCTAGAGAGGTAGTTTGAAGTGGCATATTCTTGAGGGAAAAGAGGGGGGTGTCGCGTGAAGCCCCCCGCTGACAGAGCCCGACTCTGGACAATCCATCAGCATGCTAATCAGACTGATCTGGAGCACACTGGGACCCGCGCCTCTGACGCTGGAGAGAAGCTACAGCTTCTGCTGCTACAGATTGGCCTGATTTAAGCCACTCTAGCAGTGCTCTTATCAGGACCCGCAGCATTAAAGGGATTCCTACTAGGATGATCGCACTGGCCCCCCCTGCTGAGATCTAGGGCACCCTGAGCATCAAGCTTAGCTGCTACTGTATGGTTCACTCTTCAGAGAAGGCTTTGAGTGTGCTGTTGCAAAACACAAACTAACAAATTGAGGAGAAATTGAAGTTGGTTGAAGATGTTAATGTTAAAAGGGCTGGTTGAAAGCAAAATTCTCAGAGGGACATTTTAAATGCATGCATGGGGAATAAAAGCATTTTTTCGAAGAATTGGCATACAGTCTCTTGTGATGAATATTTTATTTCGTAGTGCACTGTGTAATTGGGATTGTAGTACTGGGAAATTCTTCCTTTTTTAACTTTACTTATGCAATGACGCAACTTGACACCTAGGATATGTTACCACTGAAAACAAGAAAGTATTCTAGCCTAAATGTTATTGAGAGGATTGAAGTTGTACTGAGCCTGAGAGATGGAGTGTGAAGCAGAGGAAAAAGAACAGAACTTACAGAGAAGATAAGACTAAAAAGGAAGTGGAGTGATTGAAAACAGAAAAAAAAGTAACAGGCTGCATCTGGAAACACAGACCGGAGAGATCTTTTCGAGAAGCTCCACTGGGGAGCTGTTGTGGAGATTGCTTGGGGAAAATTCAAAGCCTCGAGGTAAAGGAGGATGCCATACCTGATGGAGCGTTCACTAATTCACCAGAGAGCTATGTAGTGTACCATGGGAGGATGGAGAAAACTCAAGGTGAAAGTGGGGTGTCATCTGTAGGGAGAATCCAAAGCCTAAAGGTGTGGATGGTTACACTTGGGAATTGTTCGAACAGTCAGACAGACAGACAGCCATGCTGCATTGGGGTTCCTTTGCCGCTTTAGGGCACTTATTCGGAGTTTAAAAAAGGAAACTATGCAAAAGAGGTGCATTCAATGCACGTTTGAGCTGTGAAGGCTGCACTATGCAGCTGCAAACCGATTAGGAAAAGAGTGTGGTCCTGTGCCCATTGCTGAGGCCAATTAGCAAGGTGTATGTGAATAAATCAGGACTAAATGAATACATAACCACACCAATAATGCTTCCATGTCTGCTGTGAGGAGAACAGACCATCCCCAGTGGCAGCGAAGGGAGAGAGGTAAACAAACTTTTTGGGGTTTAACAGTGCTCTCCTTCTGCGTAACTGTGTGTCAGCAGGGACAGCACGAAGGCTTAGCATATTGCTTTTACATCATATTAAGATAACTCTGATGCTGTGAGAGGCCTTATTGGATCTCCAGCGGATAACGGCAGGACAGTGTCGAAGCTTCCCAGCATCTGCCTGAGTAATTAGGACTTCAGGGGATGATAGCAGACAGAACGAAAGAACAACAGCAAGAAAGGGCGACGGAGAAAGAGAGATAACTAAGGGAAAACAGAGAGGAAACTCACTGACGCAGTGATGGAGATGTCAATGATGGAAGCCCTGCAATGTGATTATTATGACCGGACTGAAAATGCAACTAGCGTTCTAGCTACACGCTTATTTAAATGCTACTAGATGTGCTGGTTTGATGAAAGTGACAAAAGAGATACAGAAGGAGTGAGTTCTAAAATCAATACATAAACTGACACTATGAAAATATAGTGCCTTTTTTAATGACCAGTGTATTCAATATTGATGTCCCACAGCGTATAACTTTACACTGAAATTGATAAGGCATACAGGTGCTTGTCTTACAAGAATGTAAGTGCGTGAAAGCGTGGCAGTGTGCCGGTTATGTCAAGTACGATATACTCACTGGTGCAGGGTTTATCCGGCTGATCAGCGTCGCCCCGATAATAGCCGTTGCGGCACACACAGATGGTGGCGGCCTCAGCTGTGGAGCGGCTGTTAGGAGGGCACTGTAGACACAGACCTGGACCCTGGGTTGACTTGAATGTACCCGGCGGGCATGCTGTGAGAGCAGAAAAAACAAAGTCAGAAAATGTGCAACAGCCAGGTACCATGCGTGAGCCAGGCATCTGGGTCTAATATATCAGCCAGAACGTGAGCAGAGATGAAAACAGACTGAGATAGAAATAAGTCCAGGTATAAAAGCAACAACAAATAGTCCCGCACATAACCCCCATACCATAACCCCCTTTCCCCATTTCCAGTCTTTATGCTATGATTCAACTGTATTCAACAAGACATGAAAGTGATGTTGATCTTCTCATGTAACTCTTGGCAAGAAAGCAAATATTTTCCAAAATGTTTAACTACTACTTAATACTAAATATTCAACCATGAAAATGATCTTAATGTGCACAATCAGTAGACTCAGTCTGTCTTGCTCTAGCAGCCCTGATGCGTTCAGTTAAAAGTTTGCCATCAGGCGCTGCTGTCCAACTGTTTTTTCATTTTTCATTGTGACCGTTGCCATTGGCATTTGTTGCCCTTTATCAGGACAAATTCTGTCCTTACAGTATGTTTTTTTTAGATTTGGAATATAGCCTGCACAGAACATACATGCCTGTCAGTGGTTAGCTGGCAATCAGCTGTAGTATTTGCAGTATGTTCAAGTACAAATTTGGACATGCAGCACCGTGAGGCAATGTCGTTGGTAGTTAGGGGAGGTTGACTTGATGTGTTTGAGCCTTAAATTCTAAAGGCCATGGTGGAGGACAAAGATTATTGCGGCTGATATCTCTGCGCCTAAGTCTCGGCAATAACCTAATCCATTTACTCTGATATCCCAAAAGAATACAAAGCTGAGGAGTTTCTGCACTGTGTGGAAGGATTTACTGACTATAATAACCATGATAAATGTCTAATATTTTAGCCAGCTTACTGTTGGGGGAGGAAGCTGTAGTGCTGCTGCACTCCAGAGGGGGAGGGGTTATAAATTTAATGGGACAAGCATCCTACAGTTTCTCCAGCTGCGTCTATTTGCCTGAGTAAAAAATTGCAAAGGCTTGACTGTGGCTGAAAAATGGGATGTATACTATGTTATATTAAGTTATATTCCTTTTTTCTCACAGACTGAACTGTGACAGCAGTAACTGAGCAGTATGTAAAAATGGGAAATGCTCTAGGAAATAAATGCACAGCCAAGATATATATCAAGGTTAAAAGGTTTCATACAAGGTCTGCAGATAATGACAAACTTCATCAGGTAAACAAAATGATGAGTCAGTGGTTAAATGTTTCAGATATTAAAAGCAAAAGAAGTCAGTTAAATTGGTTGAATTTTCTTACAAAAAGGTTCTATTGTGTATGATTAAGAGCCCTCTATTCCAATATTCATGAAGGGATTGCTTAATGGGGAGTTATTCAAAGCAATAATGACCAAAGAGTTGGTCCCATTCCCCCTCACTGCCAGGTCAGAACATAGCACAGTAGCTACGTGGGACAAACCTTAAGACCTTTGTGTCAACAGGCTTTTAAAATTTAATTAAAAAATGTAATGCATCATTAAAAATGCACTGAGTGGCTGGGTTTGGAAGCCGGAGTCTACTTTATTTCCCTGTAAAAAGGGCAGGTTCCTGTTTTTATGACTATTCCATTCATACCATTCAGCCGGCCTCTCTGATGGTCTGTTACTGAAGGATAGCGAGATAAAGAAAAAAGGGAGAAAGAAAGCAGTTGAAGAAGAAAGAGGAGGCATCATGCACACTCAAGCTGCTGCCCCCAACAGCGACTGCTCTTCCATCTCCTTTGGTGGGGCTGACAGACACACCAGAGGCTAACTGACTGACCTCATGTCTAGTCACACAACAGTGTCCAAACACAGCCAGACCATCACACAAACACACACACACACACGACCAGACCACAACAACCACAAACGGCTTATAAAACATTAGGAACTGTGAGGCAGATATCCCCAGGAGCAAAATACATTACTATGCTGTAGATACTCCAGAGTTGTCTTGAAACTAAAGACGCATGTATGGAGGAATAGAAAGAGTTCTGCAGGGTTTGTAAGAGAGTACTATAATGGTAATAATGTTTCTATAGGGGAGTGTGAGCCTCTATTTTGTGTGTGGGAGTGGAAGTTTGCGACCTCTCTTGACTTGTAATACACAGATTTCATGTGTGAGAAGATCAACCCCCTTCTAATACAAGAACATTGAGACTCTTAAAAACCCTCCCTGGCCATATGGGGAAACACAAACCAGCTGCAGAGCCATTTTATAAAGCAATAACTTCCAAAGATATCAGAGATTACAAGATGATAAAACACAGATCAAAAATTCATTTTCAGCCAGAGAGGGGGAGAGAACTTATGTGTCATCATCTTTGCGGCATAAAATTCATACATCAGGGTGAGCAAAGAGCCACGTGCATGCACATGGCCATCACACATAAACACACACACACACACACACAAGCAGGCTTCAAATTTATTGCCCTGACTCTTATGAAAAGGGATCACAATAAGTTGTTCAGTGTGTGTTTAATGGAGTGTGAGCAGCATACGTGCACTGGGTTCTGCCCTCGGGTTGTGTGTTTACAGACAGACAGTAGCTTGCATGGACACTCATAAATGGGCAAAAGAAGAGAAAAGGGAAGGCTGTGCTGAATCAGCCGTCTGAGATAGCAGTGCTGCAAAAGTGCCTCGAGGCAAGCGTGTGAGCCGAAGAATGCATAGACACACACTCTTACACTCGTGTACACACTCACTCAAATAAACACACACCATGAGAAACACTCCCATATTTGCATCAATGCTATCCTCACCTCCAGTGTTCATTTATTGAACTGATTTACACAGCAACACATGTAACCACCGCTGACCCCACTAAATGAAATGGTGCACCCACATTTTCCGCCACTTGACTAGCATATGCCTTACAGAACCTGAGATATTTTAATGCCTCTCCTTGGACAACTGAAGATGCTGCGATCAGCATTACAGGAGGGGAGATAAGTGACAGCCAGGCAAAAATAAACAGGCAGCGAAACACACATGCAAACACTTCACACCCAGCACAGGATAATTGTCCGTCCAAATTATAACTCCTACCTTGGAGCTGGGGCTCTTTCTCTAATTGACGCATAATATGTGCATGAATCGTAGCATTAAACTCATTAATTAGCTGCTCACTGATCTGCCTCACAGAGTGAGAGGGAGGAAGAAACAGATATGGGCAAAGACGGAGAGAGAGAATGAGAAAGTGATGTGAGCAATGTTTGCAAACCCTCAGAGGTCTCATTCTAAGGGCGGGCAGCAGTGGGCTGAGCAGTGTTATGCTTCATGAATTTGGAACTGAGCCCAAAGTCTTTCCTCCTGATTTGTGAATATTTAGATTGGAGGAGGCCAGGAGTTCCTGTCCCGCAGAAAAAAAGGCACATAGACCCATCACTCATCAAATGTGTTGGTTTTCAGGGACAGCAGGGGATAGAACATTAGATCAACAAGCAATTAGTCTCCCCAGTGGGAGAATAACCCACCACTGAACTGGCTGCATTCGAAAAAACAAAACATTCCTCCCTTTCAAGTGGTCTCTACAGGATTCTTTCTTCTCTCCTCCTCGCCTTCTCACTTCTTCTCTGCCCTCACATCTTTTTTTGTCTCTCCCACTGGTAATGAATTGCTCTCTCTCTTTTCCAACCTTTCCTCCCCTTGTTGCTTTCCTTCCTTGATTGACAGGTTTGAATCCTTGTTAAGGTTGGCTGTCTTTCTCTTTTTCTCTCCTTCTGTCTCTAGTTCACTCTGCAGTGAGTTGACGGCGGTATGGCAGCTGTGGATCACTGCTCGCTAGTCATCACAGTCTAACTGTGATGACCTCATGTCACAGCAAGCCTGACCGAGAGAGATGAGATGATGATCTCTTCAGTGTCAGTCATTTTTCTGGCAGGTAGTCTTCCTCTTTAGATTACTGATAATAACAAAAAGCTCTATAGTATCTGAATTAAGCTCATTAACAAACATTTAGACCAACTCTGTATACATATACAAGTTAAGATAAGTATATAAGTTAATTCGGAGAAAACATATATATCCTTTTCTACACAGCAGTGATGTATCGATTGGCCATATACAATACGAGCTAGTCTCTAACAGCCAGGCTTTAACAATGGCTGATGTGCAGAGCCAGTAGTTAGTGCTCAGGGGTTAGACTAAGCAATGTGTTTGCTGAGCATGTAATATAGTTCACACTGCAGGCAATATATCATGCATGGACACTGGCACTGTGTCGCATAAAGTCCATGTATTTAGACTGTGCAGTTGCAAAATGTATATAGCCCATCATAATCCGAGGTAATTGGAGACATGGAATTTATGGAGGCAGTGGAATAAGAATTACATTAGCTTGTCATGCCAGGATCACCAGGTGTGTGCGAGATAAAATGGAAATGTACAGTTAGGAGTTGCAGGAAGCCAGTGCAAAGGATTATGACAGCAATGGGTTTGGAAATGGCTTTCCTACTCAAACCCAATCAGAGTTATAGTACACTAAGTCATCCCCTAGCTTTTCCTTTGCTATTACTCTAAGGTATGTATGAGGTTTTAAACCACCAGAAATGGCTTGGCAGCAAATTGTGGGAAATGCAGTCAAACGTATGCAGCATTTGATGTGGAAAGGACCTCCAATCTCAGATTTAAAGGAAAAAGTTCTATTGTGTAATATGAGATTTTTATCACTTAGAAAAATTCTCCAGCACTCCAATATTGACAGAAAGCACCAAAGTTAAGCACATTAAAATTACAACTCATGTTAAGACATCTTTTTTTTATAAAATAGCTATTTGCCTGATGAAATCCACATACATTTTTCCCACAATGTATACACAGTCCTTTGGAATACAAAACCTCTATACATTGTTTTTACCCATTTCACCCTTGAATACCATCTCAGCTTTTCTGGGTGTGCGTGACCCACTGAAGGGAATAAGTTGTGAGTTAGCATCAATGACCCCTAAGTACAACTCTTGGCCCCCCAATACACCCTTAACCCTGGCTCTCATCCATCACATGGGATGGATCACAGTCTTAATAGGCTTTGGAGTCATGCATACACCCACCCTCTCACAAACACTCATAATGACAGGCTTATGATTGGGTCAAGACCCCAGTTGACCCCTAGTTCACTATTTGTTGCTCAGTTACTTAGAAAGACAGCTCTTTCCCACTCAAACCACAGGAGGTTGCGTACATGCCCAGTGCATGCCTGTATAGATTTGCTTATGTGATAAATCAGAGAATATCAGTCAAGTGGTGAAATGCACGTTTGTTTGACAGAGGGGACACAAAATGTGGCAGGACAGCCAACATCTTAAAACAAAAAGGCAATCAGTGTGGCAGCCTATTGGTATTCAGTCTCGCTCTTCTGTCATTGTTCATTTTCCAGGCACAATCCATGTAATGAGCTGGTTTTCCAACCCAGGTGTTCCATTTCTCCACAAGGTCATTGAAAAACACAATACAATTATTTGAGACAGAGGCATGGCTCGAAACAAAGGCTTGTCAGAATCATCAGAAAATGCCCGCAGGATATAAAAGTCGGGATAAACTGCCTTTTAGGGTTATGATTTATTCATTCATAGAAAATGATTCAAGAACAATTTTGCATATTTCTCATAAACTGCCAACACGTGTCAACAGGGACTCATGAAAAAGCATTTCGGTCCAAGATCTTGAACTAAAATGTATGTAACTTCTCACAAGTGCCGTCATTTCTTCTTTACTTGAAGGCACCCACAGTTCACACTGGTGACATCACTTGGCAAGTCTGGTCAGTGTAAATCTCCACTACCCCCTGTCATCACCTTCTAATCTCGTGGAAAGAGAGAATGTGAGGAGGAATAAAAGAGGGCCAGAGAGGTTTTCTTAGGAATAAAGGGATGGTTGAAAGAGTGCAGCACTTGGAGCATACCTCGTCTGCTTTTGTTAAGGGCTGCGGTGCTGAAGAGTTCCTCCCACAGAACACTCCCCTTGATCATTAATCATGTGTCCATTCTGGCCCCGTCAGAGCCTCTCTTCAAAGCTAAAACACGCACCTACACCCACAAACCACCCACGTACACACAAACTTACCCCCACACACACATAAATTCACACACATACTACTCTTCTAAACTTTCTGCTGCCTTAGTCCCCCTCACCGAACACCACTCATCTTGACATACCTGTCCTCTCAACTAGTTTATACAGCAATGTCTGACGCTGCAGAAACCCCAGTGAACAACACCTAAACCCCCTTGAGAAAGCTGAGATGCCCTCCAATTAGGCTACCTTTAAAACTCCACACAGTGCTATATTGCTGTGCAGTCTTGTACCAGAATAGACAGGCATTACAGTACACATAAGGAGCAGAAAAATGAGAAGAAATAGACAAATCTGCATTACAGAAAGAAATTGCTTCCTCTGATCAATTTTTGACAGCACCGTAGTCCTCCATGTGAGCATGTTTGTAGAATAAAAAAAAAACATGTCTGACTGAATTCAATAGAGGGCAGTGCAGTAGTAAAATAGCTGGAAGATGAGAGTGTGTCCAGTTAAAGAAAATAAATAGGCCTGTGTGTGATATCTCCAATATAATCTTTTTGCTTCACATAAGGATGTGAAATCACAGTCTGGCTGCTAATTCAAATGAACAGAGCAGGTGTCTGCTAGACAATGAATGTAAGATTTGTATTCTGTTAATATTAAGGTGTGTGTGTGTGTGTGTGTGTGCACGCATGTGTGTGTGAGCCTTAACAAACCAGCGCACAATTTCGCAGACAGCCCACGCCCCTGGGCAGGCTGTTACCATGGTAATCTCACAGCCAGTATTTCTTTGGCCCACACTTTCCCTTTGAACAGCCGGCCAATGACAGACCAGCCGACTGGGAAATCTGGCTTACTGAAAGCGCATGCATGAGTTGTGTGTCTGCATGTGCATGCACGCGCCTGTGTGTGTATGTCAGTGTATTTGTGTGTGTGCATTATATGAACATGATACAGATCAAGAGAGCTATGTAATCTCTAGCTCCACACAGGCTCGTCATAACCGAGTGTTGCGTCGGCAATTGGCCGCTCTGTATCGCACATGGCACACTGGGTGAGGTCAATTTTATTTCCAAAAAGACGCAGCTATGTGCCAAGGCACTGAGCATTTCTTTCTGATAGAGGAGCGGTCAGAGAGGAGCAGGGGTAAGAGATAGAAAAGACGAGGAGACATTGGTATTCCAGGAAACTTCACTGTGCCAATACATCCCTGGCTGGCAAGGTGGTAGAGAAAACTACCCTCCGAAACATATCGCTGCTCAGCAGGCAGTAACATGTGCTTGCACTACTATCTACACTGTAATCAGAACCTAACAGGGGACTGACCAGGCACATTGCCCACTGCCAACTAACAGAGACAAAAAGAGGGAGAGACAAGACAGACAGAGATGGAGAGTTACTTGATGAGGGGTGAAATTAGTCAAGGGAAGTTATGTGAGCAATGAGCATTTTATTGTCAGTGCTTGATTGCAATATGATTGCAGTACTGATTTGATCAATCTAACTTCACTCAGATAGCAAAGCAAAATCACAAAAGCCTCATACATTACCAATTTAGTCGTATTAATGTGATGGCGTAAGGATATTCACAAACTTTATTGACAAATTAAATCCTGTTTGTCAACTCTCTCACAGAAAATGGCTATTCAGCTATCTGGAGGTTATAATCAGAAAGCTGTTGTCGCGTCCTGTGTTGAGTTGTCTGTGGCTTATGACTTGCAAAGAAGGATGATCAGAATGAGGCAATAAAATCGGCAGTTACAGGCCCCGTCAATTACCTTGCGATTCTGTCACACAGTGAATAAAGTATATGTTCCAAGATAAATAGCTTTCTCTTTCTTACCACTCCAAGTTGTGAGAGACCATTAGCTTCCTCTGTCTCAGCACTTGTCTCTTTTAAAAAGGATCTAGCTCATTAACTTCATGGCTAGATCAATTAATCTATAGCAGTTAGCCGAAGATGCCCACTCTTGCTCTTTTTGCTCCTTTGCTGTTGCTCTGCTCAACACTGTCTATTACATTTATGGCCTTCAAACCTTTTTTTCACTGCTCATAGCTCTGTCATGAGCAGAGCTTAACCTGATGGGAAACTGCAGATTGTAAACAATAAATCATTGTGCTGTGAAAGAATGAGGGGACAGACAAAAGCTTGCTAATCCAGAAATGCACCTCTGTCTTCTGTACACAATTAGAAACTGGAAAACAAAAACACAGAAACACAAAGAAGTGATCAGACCAATTTCAGCAACTTTTTATCAGCCAATCCAATCATTTGGCAACGCAGGGACCCTTTGTAACAATGCCTAATGCATAATGCAAATGCTCTGGTGCCAAATTAGATTGTTTTTGTTTTTGTTATTTCTTCACACAGTGTGTAATTGAAAATGAAAGTGGATTTGATTGAGGCGGCAGCTTCAAGCTATGACTTTAAAGCTATGGACATACATTGAAGTGATACAGTACTGCAAGATGCACCGCACATTCAATTTAGAGCAGCCTCAGTAATATATGTCACTCATTACAGAAAACAACAAAGGAAAAGGATAGACTGTGCAGGTAAGTGTTGTGAAAATAAATCTCGTCATGTAAATGAGAATTTTGTTTTGCCATTTATGATCAAAGAGAACCAGTAGCTTCTTGATAGGCTTTGTTGTTGTTTTTTATATAATTGATTTTCTTTATTGTTTTATTTGATTAAACAAAAATATGTTCTACTAATAACATAAACAAAAAGCTGATGAATAGTATAATTAAGTGGCTATGAGTAGCAGCTAACTACAAAACAAATGATATATCTTGCTGTTAAAAGAGGAAAATTGTTTAATATAATAATATGTGTTGCATTTGTAGCTCTCTATAGAGCTCAGGCTTACCACTAAGTTGCTTGGCATCAAAGCAATGTTCCTGTAATATTGACTGAATATAAAATACACTTTTCATGCAACAATGTAATAAGAGTCACTCTCAGGTGTAGTATTAGAATAGCAAGGATTTTGACAGATCCACCCCTTAAGCCAACAAAATCGGTCCCATGGATAGATTTTCTTTTTTACTGGCCATTTGTTTAATTCATATGTATGCTATAATTAAGAAATTAAAAAAAAATCATCTTGTGTGTATATGTCTAAAGTATATCCTTAAAATTCATATTTGTCCTATTTTGCAATCCAAGAGCCGTGACCTCTTAAGTGATTGCTGCACAGCAGCTGTGTTCAAAAAAACAATTTACCTGCTGGTGCCTACAAATCTGTCGCCAAAATATCACCCAAGCAGACTCTTCAGCGTGAGTCAACAGAGTTGGTAAAAAGCCTCTGTGCTTATGTTGCAGCAGGACTGCAGTGAGACTCTTTTTGTGATAGGAGATAAGACTCTCAGGAGGACCTAACATCACTTGGACTATATAAACAACACAGAACTGGTGAAATCTTTTCATAAACAAATACTATAAACTGTTCATTGCTGTGGCAATTTGCTTTTCCAAAATGAATTGTCTTGAGCCGAATGCTCTATTTGTACATTGCAACATTAGCAAATGAGAATGCCTTAAAACAGAAAAGGTTTTATTATTAAATCCCCTGCCCAGCTTAAATTTTTTTAAACACAGAGCGCTCGGAAAAAATCTTAAAAACTAGAAAGAATTACAAATTAAACAGTTTTTTTAAATTTATGGATATATATGTAATTCTTACATGTATCAATCGTTTTTTATTGGCAATGCGTGAATGGATTGTCACGTAACTTCAAAGATTAGACCTCCCCTCACTTTCTCGGTTGCCTATATTAGTCTGTGGACTGACTTTTATGTAAAGGAAACCGCAGGACAGGGGCAAACTCTGCAGCAGATTAGGCTAGTGCGTCTAAAACTGTCTTGAGAACTACGGAGAAAATGTATGTATACATAGTAAATTTACACTCTTCACACAAAAGAATATAAGATATGTAAATATAATAATTACATGTAAAGTTACATTATTACAGTTATAACATTTTACACAGGAATCTGAGCAGATCTAGCTGGCGAAGCACATCTGACCTTTGCTGTACTTTCAAATGAAAATGAACAAAGAAAATCTAAGGCTCATACATAAGTACCTCCATCCTAATCTAGTTAAAAAGCCCTAATCTCAAAAACACATAATTCCTTACCAGCCCATGTAATATTAAAATGACAATTGTTCTAGCAAGGCTTAACAATAGCTTAAAATACCCATGTATCTTAAAATACCCAGCCCCTTGGCTCAGGGTTGAGGCCCCGCTAATGAGTGGAGAGGCCTGTGAAGCGGGATGAGTAATTATTCACATTTGAAGGTAGCAGAGAAGTAGAATGATAAAACAACTGGAAAACGAAGGTCCCTTCACTGTTTACCATTCCCTAATTTGATTCCTAATTGGGCATACATAACACAATGATTACACCAAAATATTCTGGCAAAGACAAGCACCCATGGCAGAATGACACAGTAGAACACGACCTACTCTACCCTCCAAGGATCTCAGAGTGTAATCACGGGAGGCCCTTATATCCCCAACACCATCACCACATAGAAGTGCAGTGACATGTCTTCGACCTATAACCCACTGGTAAGCGTCTGCAGCCTGTCATGCTGATGCTGACATTTTCACACATGGCAAAGAGGCTGTCAGACACAGTTGGAGGCCAGAGGTTAGCGGTAGAGTGGATTTGGAGGTGGATGACAAGAAAGGAAAGGGGAGGAAAAACATAAGTCTGGCTTTTTGAAATCCAAGGGCCGTAGACTGCATCACTGACAGGAGAAAAAGGTGGATAGGTGAGGTTGAAGAACAGATGAGGGGATAGGTGGTGTGAGCAACACAGTGATGGAGAAGTCATCAGGAGCAGCACTGCACCCTGGAATGGTGTTGACTTCAAATATCACAAAAACAGCTACATCAATACAATCATGCATTCACCAGCGAGATGTTCCTCCAGCTGTACTAACATATCCGCTGTTCACCGCCCCTGCTGCATTTTTTGCCTAATGGGAAATAATGATAAAATGCTCTGCATCAAAAGAGAAGAGACACATTATGTGTGAAGAGTGGGAGAGGAAAAGTGACCGGGATCAGAGCAATAGAGTGTGAGAAAGGGAGATACAGAGAAGTGGGAAAGTGAGAGCAAAACAAAGTGAGAAAGCACTCAGGAGTGCATGTTGTCACTCAAATTGTTTGTGGCAGAATCCCGCAATATGTGTGTTGTGCAAAGCAGCAATTTCTCATTGCATACTAAGTGATGGCCAAACGATTATTTCTAAAGCTGACAATTGGCAACAAGGATGAAAAAGGCAGGATAATAAATTATGTTTAGAGGGACTATGCATCTGTCCTGCCCATCGTAGACAGCTCCATTCATGGCTCAGGCTGGGTGTGCTTTTATCCATACAAAAACAATTGTGTTGACATCAGGCCCAGGCATGACCAGAAAAAACTGAATGGATGAATGACGTGCGCGGAAATATATTTTGCTTATTCTAAACAAAGACATTCGGATGTGTTCATCATACATTCTGTTACATAGCGTGAATGAACAGAGAGTGACCCCTTTCTCTGGCACGCAATGCACCTGCAGCTGTGACATCCTCCAAAGGTAACCAGGCCCACAGCACATCAATATTCATGTCATATTTACATCTGCATGACCTCTACACAACCTTATCAGAAAGCTGTATTCCATTCCAGACAAACAGACACGCACTATCACACAGAAACGGTGTGTGTGAACTGCAGCAGTTCCCACCCCACCTGTCCAAATCTGGACAGCACTGACCTTTATCAGGCAGCCTTAGTCAATATGTCCTGGGCTATGATACTGACAAACATACGTGTCCATTGTGTGTTATTGTATGTGTGTCTGTGTGTGTTACTAAAGGGGGTGCAACCATGTGGGGCATCCTTAGGCCACATGAACATCTTTACTCATTGTGGGATTAATGGAGACCAAAAAGTTATTCATTTGGATGGAGAGTGAATGATGGACAGTGGACAAGTGCTGATATCTTGGACATTGCTGACCGGAGGGAAGACGGAAACGGAAACGTTAAAAGGAGACATAGAAAATGTATTGAAGCTATTGTCAAACATAACATAAAGTCTCTTACATTTATTTCAACTTTGGTTGAGTTTCAATTTAGTGGTAGAGCTACTGTGAATATAGTCTGATACTGAAATCCCTGATTTTTTAAAGCTGTGAAGTCTAACTGTTGTTATCATTTGTTTAAAAAAAGTATTCAGGGGTTAATTTTGTCAAGATGACAGTTTAAACTTCCTGGAAATTGGCAGAGAGTGAAAAGACTCTGCTCTGCTGCTCTGGGAACATGGACAGAATTGAAAAAAAAGTGATCAGATAAAACCGGAAGAAAGATAGTGTGTAGTAAAAGTTAGTGTACGTGTGTGTGTGTGTGTGTGTGTGGCTTCCTAGAAAGTGTGTGTGACACATCCTCATTAGGGTCTTTGTGACATTGTGGACTTGTGAAAGACATCCACACCTTGTCCAGCAGAGAATTAAGGGGAAAACACAACACAACCAACTGGGAAACAGGATTACCTGTATAAATGGCAGAAATCCATTAACATGAGTGTAAGGTATAACGAGGTACTGTACAGTAGCACAAGTGTGTGTATGTGTGTGTGTGTGTGTGTGTGTGTGTGTGTAAAAGAGAGGAAATGTGTATTTATGTACATGAGGGGGAGACATATTAAGGAGAGTGGTTCGGTTTGATTTCACACGTTCCCAATTAATCTTTAAATTAATCAACCGCCCACACACGCTGTAATAACCACCTTTAAGAACAAAAATGTATAAATGTGACAACATGATTTATCTAATTTAGGACAGGATTTTTTTTTTCAGGCTCATATCTTTACTGGCCATAGTCACATTTTCTCCTCCCAATTTTTTCTATGATTTCCATTTTAACACATAAAGCATTCAAAACAAGTGTTGAGCATGTTCTGTAACCACACAAGCAGAACTGCTGTACAGTTGCTATAGAGACAGCAGTTTCAAGACAGTTGTTGAATGCTTCATCTACTAATTGAGTGCTACTGTAGGTGATGACCCAGGAACATTTGTAGTCGTGCACAAAGTGACATACAAAACCACAACCCTGTAAATTCATAGCAATAAATAAACACTCACAGATACATACATATGGCAGTGCATTCCTTCATCAACAGTGTCAAAAAATCTGATATGCATCATAAACTGTATGCATAAATACGCACATACCCATGCAAAGTGTATAAAGTCAGACACACCTCTATAAGATGTCATGTGTGTTTTCATATGTCAACAGTCATGCAAACATTCTTGTTGTGATGTGTATACATACATTCGGCATGCAAATGTTATGCAAGGGCCCTTCTAAACGCCAAAAATGCATCAACACAAGGGGTGTACATACCTACCCTGATATGTGGTGAGGAGGAAAACCCTTGGGTGCACACAAATGCACAACCCAACACACACAAACACACACACACACACACACACACCTTTGAAAACACACCTTCCCTGGACAGGACATATTGGATTAGAAGTGATTTTTTTTTTTCTTGGCTTCGTCTCAGAGGTGCTAGATTAAATGCCATTCCCACTTTACTACAGATGGCTCGAAAATAAATCATACTATCCATATACACACACTCATGAAAAAATGTGTACACCAACTCACACACTCACCCACACACATACTGTACATACACACATACACACAACCAAACACACATAAATAAAGAGAAACACTGACACAGGGAGATATATAACATGTTGGCACACCCAATCACTAAAGCACCTGTACGGTCCAGCGCGTCTGCTCTTTGTATTTCAATCACTGAATCGATGGTTCTAAATTGATTGTAGCTGAGCAGGGGCCAGAGATGTTCCCCCTGGCTCGCTGCCCTGGCCCTCTATTGATTAGATCTGAGAGAGCCAATTGCTTTCACACTGGATTAAGGTGTTCCGGAGCAGTGAGCAGGGAGAGAGAAACAGAGGGAGAGAGAGATAGAATCAGTGAGAAAGAGTGGGAGAGAGAGAGAGAGAGAGAGAGAGAGAGAGAGAGAGAGAGAGAAAATAGGCTTTGCAGCATCAGAGACACACCAGAAAAGAACTAAGATCCAGCCAACAACACTTCTAATTAGTTAACAACCCCTTTCTATGAGGAGAAGACCATGTAAGCAGTCTAACATAGGAGTGTCTAATACAGACAACTACACACACACACACATAATTCGTAGAGACAAATTGTAAGGGATTACAGTACTTTGAGTTAGACTCACATGCCATGAATATATAAACCAATTTATACATGCAGACCCTTTCTACAACACGGACATACAGACACATGCATATATGCCTGAAAAACACACACCCACACACACACACACACACACACACACACACACACACACACCTCTACGGTGCAATCCTTTAGTTCAGAAGGCACTAACACAGATCAAGGGTGTAATCTCATTTGACCCTGGAGCTAAGTAGCCCAGGGCAACAGCATTACACTTCAAAGCTTCACTCTGAGTTTGTTACACATTCCAGCTCTAAAGTCTTATGCACTGTAACCTAGAGGAATCAAACCAAACTTTACTATCAGCCTGCATCACAGGATCCGTTCTGACCTGGATCAAATGATAAATAAACTGCAAGAGGTGGATAAATCACTTTTTTACAAGGTAGCTCTTCTCCTCTTCTGGTACATCTGTCTCTCAAATCTGCATTCATCTTCCTCTTCGTCACATTCGTATTGCACTGGGGGCAATGTTAAGCAGGACATCCACTCAACACCCCATCACTCTTCCTCTCCATACAACAATTAGCCGCTCCTGCTAGGCGTTCTGTATGGAAGAATGGGAAGGGAGGGACGGGGCTAAGGAGGCCCCAGCCTCAGCCAAAGACGAGCCCTTTTGTCTGCCCGAGGTCCCCCTCTCAAGTCATTTCCACAATGGAGAGGCTTCCAATCCAGATTAAGCGCTTATGAAAAAGAAGAACTGTGTGCTCTGAGATGGGGCCGGCACAGGCGGCGTGGACCAGGGTCACGAGAGCCAGTAAAAGGGCCCCTCACTCCGAGTGCTCACAGAGGCGTTTCTCAGGGAGCAGCAGCCCTATTCACATGGTATTAGGGGTATAAAAGCATCACATTGACTGCACAAGTCAGGCAAGCTCAATATACATTTGCTTAATACCTCTATTGTCGCACTCTCTCTACGACTGAACACGAGAGAAGGAGGACAGTGGAGGAGAGAAAGTTAAAGAGGCAGAAAAGATGAGATAGAGAGGGAAAACAAGGGAGGGCGGGAACAGGATTTGCTTGCCCATTCATGCCGTGCTGGGTGCGAAGCACACACAGACTTGCCCGTGCGCACACACGCATATGCGCATGTACACACAATAATATCCTTATAAAAAGGCTGCTGTGAGTCCTGTTTGTGGAAGTCTGACGTGACACTTGGCTGACACCGTGAACATGGCGAGAGTCAAGAAACTCAACAGACCTGCAAAGCCAAAACACATAATGATAGGCCAGCCACGGTAGCCAGTAATATAAAGGTCAGTTTATAGGGAAGTAAGAGAGAAAGACAGATAGGGTGAAAAAGACAGAGGGAGAGAAAGGCAGAGAGATTGTGAAATTGACTGAGTGTATGAGCATGTGTGCCTTTGTGTCCCTATCACTCTGTGTTTGGTTCATTCCCCAAAGGGTCTTATTATGCTTCGCGCTGGCTCCAACACAAAGACAGCGTCTCTGTATCTCAGCCCATCCAGCTCCCCCAGAGAACATTCTAGACACAGCAAATCCATTTGTTTGTCAGCTCCTGCCTCTATTCGGACTTGAACTAATCAGATATCATTCTCTTTGAGAAGCATACCACTGTGCAGTCTGGCCTAGCACTACAGTAACACTGGCCCAGCACTAAGATAATATCTTTGCTCTTTCAGAGAGGACTTTTTGTATTTGTAAGCACTGTGCATAGACATCATAAAGCAGTGTTAAAGGGTTAGTTATGAGGGTACCTCCTAGTACAAATAATTATCTTTTTAATAATTAAATCATTACCTTCATAAATATATTTCCTTCTATATCGTTCATAAATTAAAGATGAGCCTTGTCGTGGGTGACTACAAACTTCCTCTTGAAGGGTGTTGTCCAAGTTGTTGGCCCTTGAATGGGTCGAGGATTATTAGAATGTTATTGTTAACTGCACACTATGCCTTAGGGATAACTGTCAGTCGACTACAAGGAACATAACATCCTGTTTTTGAAAAATGGCCATTTAATCCAAGCCCAGCAGCACAACACAGGTGGAAACCAACGGCAGATTGCATCTTGACTGAGTAGGTAATCAATTGCTTTTAAAAGGGCACTCCACCGATTTAGCGTTGCATTCCTATAACATTTTAAGACTCAGGATGGACAGTTTTAAAAAAAAACAAGGATCAAAAGTGATGCAGCAGAACCAGAGATATCCTTCTTTTATTCCACACATTTCTCTTCCTTCTCAAAACCCAGCACATTACCCACACTACCCACAATGCAACTTGACCGCAAAGTCAAATCTCTAACATGTGCAAGTGCTATGCCAGTGGTGGCTAATGCAGCCTTAACCACTAGCCTCACGCAAAGATGAGGAGCGGGCTTCAGAGGTCTGGTGATTCTTCATGACTCCACGCCCCCAGGGTTTTGAAATGTTCAACTTTTTTCACACATACAATAGTACTAACCAAGACCTGTACATTGACTTTGATGTGTAAATCTGCGCGCTTCCCCTTTAAATAATAAGAAGAGGGACATTACTGCATGCAGAGGACACTGCACCGCTGACAGCAGACCTATATACCTTTAGGATAGTAGAATAATCCATATCCATTAACTGCATAGTGTGATTCACTAAGTAGCTTAATTTCCATTGTCAGTGATACTAGCCGGTGTCTGTGAAAAATGTTACTTAAACCTTGAGTCTTCTCCAAAGCAGAGGAGAACGCGCATATGCAGTGTGCCGGAGATAAGGGCCGTCAACTCTAATAGGTAGTGAGATGTTTTAGTCAGTCATCAAATCTCATGTATTGTTTGAATTGAGTTTCGAATCATTCAAGCTACTGCGACAATATGCAAAGGGTACATCTTTGAGCACAAACCATGAATTGAAGTTGCAATCCGGATTGCTCAAAACGCAGATTGATCTTTACTGAACCTGTATGCCTCATTGTTCTTTTTTAGGTTCATATTATCTCTTGGAAAAGCTCTGTAAACTATGGTGCACAATGAATGCAATCAATCCAACCTCCTAACAAGAGGTACCGTCCACTGCAACATGTAGGCAGGAGTCAACCTGTTGACACAGACTCTCTTCCCACTCAGCACACAACGAAAGTATGACGGGTGTGGGGTGGGTTTTCATTACAAAATGCAGCAAAAAAAGAGACTGAAAGGTTAGCAAGCTTGATTGGACTATGTTAAACCACACACACTTTGAAGATTTCATTAAGGTTGAGTTGCCCCAACTGATGAGGATACACTAAGCTCTCATCTCATCTGAACTATACACACACACATAGAACTAAAAAGGGGCACACACACATGCACAAACACATGCATAAGTGCCACACAAGTCTGACTACAAGTCTGGCTATGCTAATTCCGGTCTGGTAGAAAAGCTGCACCCCCCCCCCAAGCCAGTGTGGGAACTCAGTAAACAAATGGAGCACAAAGCACAAAGTGCTCAAAGAGAGGATTACCAAGTCGCTCTCTTTCTCTTTTTTCTCATTCTCTCTTTTTCATACTCCCTCCCCAACACTCACTCACACACACACACACACACACACACACACACGCACACACACACACACACACACACACACACAGATAGACACACACTCCTCCTCTCCCCTATCTTGCTTTCAAGATTTAACATTCACACAATGTCTTCTTCAGTGGGCGTATTCGGAAGACAGCCATAGAAGGGGGCCCTTGGCATGAGGAGTGACAACAAAGCCAAGATCAATAATTTGTCACAGAGATGTGTCTGCCAGATTGATCTCCATAGGCTCTTCCTGTCTGTCAGTCTGAAAGAGACGTTTCCTCTGGTTTCTGCAGAGCCACATGCCCTGACCCCGAAAAGTACACGCTGTGTTTACTGTCAACGAAAACATGCAATTAAACACGCACAATGACATAGTGCAATACGGATTAT
Source organism: Lateolabrax maculatus (assembly GCA_031216445.1). Taxonomy (NCBI): domain Eukaryota; kingdom Metazoa; phylum Chordata; class Actinopteri; order Acropomatiformes; family Lateolabracidae; genus Lateolabrax; species Lateolabrax maculatus. The sequence goes on along the minus strand of CM062203.1, from coordinate 14,175,567 downwards.
GGGAGTTGTTTAATTGCCAGATAATTGCATACTGTGAAGGTTTTTGGGGTTGTGTTTGATATGACCTGCCCAGTTATAGGGAGCAGAGTTGGTTTAGGATAATGCATGGTGTCATAACATAGATTACACAGACATAATTCTTCTCATATGTTTAATCAGGGATACTTAGGAAGCACTTAAAGTGGAACTGTAATGCTGTTTGCTTCAAGTGTGCAGAAATTATGGCAAACATGATTAGGTTATGAAATTGGACACGCAAAGTTCAGCTTGAGGTTATGGAAATTCTGTGTGTATGTGTGTGCACATGTGTTCATGTTTGTGTGGATTTGGGTATTTGTGTGAAGGCCTCTTACAAAAGAGAATAAACACCTTATAAGCTTTGACCCAGAGAACAGAGATTTTAAGATCTGAATTGTTTTCAAGCACCCACGTAGAAACACAGAAAGCATAGAAGAAATGGACTTTTGGCCCACAGGATTTGCTTATGGCAAAAAAACAATTTCACCATTACCAATCCCAGTATGCTGAGCAGGTTCAATCAGTCAGGAACTGTAATGTATGCTACTCAAACTACGATTAAAAGCACAGGTTTGTAACTTGGAGACTTCTGGAAGCAGCCTATGAGACAAAAAATTCACACTCTAAGTCAGTTGAATTTTGTACTGTTCACACTAAAAGGTCCATTTACAAATAACATATTTTCTCTTCTTATAGCTAGACATAGTTTTGGTTTGATTTGCCCAGGTTTTGAGATATTAGTCTCAACTTTCTGCTGCCACCACAATGGAAACAAGTGGAATTATTTTCAATTCTGCATTGTCCCTATGGCACTAGAGATAAGTAGGGAAATATGCTTTTCTATAAATTGGGTGAACTGACCCTTTAATCTGGTCCAGTAATAGAAAATGTGGACCTTGTTCCAGCCTGATAGGTCGCCACATTCTTCTTGGTTGCTTTGTCAACTAGTTCTCACTGCATGTGGAATGAACAGAAGTATATTTGCCTCACTATAATTGCAATTCAATTCAAATTAGATCATCAGTCCACAAGTTCCACAACATAACCTTGACTAATCCACATCAATCATTCTGCTGCTGATAACCTCCAGCATGGGATGAGACAATTTCCTAAAATTGAAATGTGTCCCTCTGTCGTCAAACCAAACAGGCCAGGCTGTGTTATAATCGGAACAGTGAATATTGATGGACAGTGATAGGGAGAGTCAACAAATAAGGGGGCGATGGACAAGGGGGGAGTGTTTGTATTTTCCTCCACCTGGGATGGGGGGGGGCGCATTTCCACCACATTTCCTCATTACTCCATAGGGGGAAGAGAAGAGAAAAAAGAAGGGGTGAGTTGTAGGGGCAGGAAAGTGCAAGGAGAGTGAAGACTGTTTTCTACGTGCTGTCCTAATTGATGTTTCTCTTGACATTTGAATTTTGGTCCCTTGTGAAGACAACACAGAGGTAGAAACAGACACTTTTCCACAGCATTATTGATGATGTCTTTGTTGTGTTCTTAAATGTGCAATCATAACTTAAAAGCAATATGTGAGGGATTTGATTGATCGGGGGTCACAGTTGGGGTGAGGGAGTGAAGTGGAGCCCATTTTAGCGCTGGGCTTTTGTGTTTTGCCAGCGAGGGTGACACAGCCAAATTAAGCAGAGACCCAGCCATCTGCTGAATGTTAGGGGTCCTTTGTCTCCCTGTGTCCCTATGTCCCTCACTGGCCTCAACACCCAGTGTCCGTTACTGACTGAGGAGAGGAGAAGAGTAGACATATTGTGACTGAAAACGGGACTGAGACTGAAGTAGAGGAGGAAAACTGAAAAGGATTTGGCAAGGAAGATTGGAAGAGATGTAGGGTCAAAGTGGAGCCTTCTTGCAAAAGTTTCTGCGCAGCAAACTAAGGGAAAGACCAAGTGACAGATGACAATGAAAGGCTTAGAAAAAAAGCCCAGTGACCAAATACATGGCTTGAAAGGGACTGAAGGTTAGAGAACCAGACAAAAAAACAGTGGCTGAAAGGAAAGACAGAGAGAGTAAAAAAATAATAGGGGTAGAAGTATGTGTCCCTCCATGGGGGATGAGAACAGCTCTGTGTGTGGTGGGTATTTCCATTATGTGTGACCAAAATCTCTGGATTCCCCGCGCATTATTAGGGACTGACTCATGTCATTGCAGTGAGAGCAGCGCATCTGTGTTTGGGGTCATTACAAACACTCTGTTTGGGCCTTAAATTCAAAGGGTCTTTGTTTGGGTCACACTCTTTCACCACTGCTCTCTGCCTTCTCGCTATTCAGCCCATTGAGAGCCAAGGAAACAAGAAGTCTTTCACTCTCTGCTCTTTCTTACAGCTTTTCTCTGTCTCTTCCTCCCACTACTCCATTTTTGTCTTCTTCACACTGGTCCTCACTGCCTTAGGACTAATAGGAACAAGAAGAGTCAGACGCTTACTTAATTGGGCTTCAAGGTGACTTAGTGCATCTTGGTGTGTGTGTTTGGAATGCATGTGCTGGTGAGTACACATGGATGCTTCTCTGCAAATGAAGTAAACTCTGTGGAACGGAAGTAGACAAGGCCAAATGGGCTGGAATTGGCTCTAATAGCTTACCGGGCCTTTGTGGGTCCTGTCTGCCAGATCCTTTACACTCAGATAAGACACATAAAGAAGTAATCAAAGCCTCAGTGGAGCTGAAAACTGTGAAACCAGAAGTTTACAGTAAATAGCCTCAAATTTAAAACTTTAAAGACCTAAATAAATGAAAATGTCTGAAGAGATTCAGTGGCTGTATGTGTTTCGGGTATGCTATCAAAGAATTATTATCTTATTTCAGTTACAGTCTTGAATCTCTCTAATACAGAGAAATACACCAGCTGGTTGGTGTCTATGACAATGAACTCTACAGGGGTATATATTGGGGTTTTATACAGTTTTAGGCTAAGGTTAATAATGTGCTAAATGTGCCTGGAACACTACATTTTACATTTTAAAAATGCACACATGGAAGAACTAATACTTTTCCTGAGCTTATGCCTAAGATGTGTGTTTATGTGTGTGTCAGTGTGTGTGTGTGTGTGTGTGCTTGTGCCCCATGATGGCAGCCATTAGACAGGAGTAAGGCAGCCATGATGAATCGGCACTTAGCCCAGGGAAGCGCACTTGCTCAATGGGCTGTGAATCTCCCGCTGCCACTGTCAGCCTGCAGAATGTTAAATAAAGTTATTTGAATATTTGTAATATTAATGTGCCAGTGTGTCAAAAGCCCACTGGAGCCTAACAGTAAGGGGAAATATGAGAAGATTCATATGGCGGTGTGGGCCTATAGGACTGTTCTGGTGAGGAATTGACTTAAACACCCGACTAAATAAATACATAATCATGGATAGGGCATTAGATCATAAAAATGGATGGGATAAAAGAGAGTTCCATAAGAAAGTAAATAGAAAATATTATGTATAATAATATTAGTCATTATGTTTTTTATTATCCTATTTCACTATAACCAATTCATATATTTGCAAAATTCAATAGATTAAACAATGCTCCCTCCATTCCAATGCTTTTACTATCCTTTGTCCCCAACCCAGTCTCCAAGTCCATGTGGGTGAGGAGACTCTGAGTAGTTATGTGCTTTGCATAGGATAGGCACACTGAGGTATAAAAAAAAAGAAAGAAAGAAAAGCAATAAGCTTTGAACATGGTTGACCAATTATAAAAGAAGACAAAATTTAGTAGAGGGCCTCATAAAATAAAACTGCCAGCTTTATAGTCTCCAGGCAAGCATTTATCAGCTCATAGAAAATTTTGTTCCCCAAAGGACAAAGTGGTAACAGCAAAACGAAGAACAGGCAGTCCAAAGTTTTAAATTGCTCGTCATTTAGCCCTGTTTACTCTGAAGCAATTTATGCCACATCATTCACTTTTAAGAGTTTAAACATCAGAATAATTAGCTTACCAGGGAGTTTTAATCACTTGATATTAGAGAATACAAAGAACATTAAAATGATCAACAATTGTATCAAATTTAAAAAAACAAAAATAAAAAACAAAGAAATGGATGTGAAGCAAACCTAATGAAGGTGATCCTAGGAATCACTCAGCTGGAGACCACGACAACAGCCATGAAGGGGCTCCGTAAAACCATCAAATCAGTCTTAGACACTTGAGTTGAGCAGGACACACACACACACGACGAGCCTTGCGTTGGTGTAGGTAGTGGGGTGCTATTTGGAGTGCCTCCGCTCGATTTAACAGGGAGGTGATAAAATATTTAGCAGATTGCTTACATAGCCAAGGGGGAGAGAGAGGGAAAAAAGAGGGAGAGGAAGAGAGAGAGAGGGGGGATACCCAAATGGCTTGTGTGGGAGCTGGGGAGCTGGTAATGAGGATGGCATGCTGGCATCATCGTTACAGAGCACAACAACTCTACACGGTCTCTCTGCCCAACTGACAGCAGGCCGCACACACACCATGCTACCTGTCACTAATTAAAACATATAGATTAGACAAAGTGCAATCAGGTACAAGGAGGTTCACACACACACACACACACGCACACCCAGCAGCAATTAGGGTTCTTTTCTCTGTCAAATGACATAATGTATCCAAACAAGTAAAACATGATTTATTTCTCTGTTAAAAACAACATTTGTAATTAGCACTTTCCTTTCACTTATTCAGAAATAAAAATATTTAAAACAGTGTGCAATATTTACACATTTATGTGACTGACACAGCAACTTTATGTTTTGCCTTGCATATACAGTAGTGAAGTGTCCTTAGCCAGTTTGATATTAAGTGGCATTATGAGATTATTTTGTCATTAGCTGGTTCGAGCCAGTTAATGTATAATGTTTTTTTGATCTCGTAGTTATTTCCACATATTCAACAAAGTGGGTGTTGAGTGGGGAAATGTTTATATCTATGCTTTATTTTCCCTAAAATATATTGTATCACAATATCAGAATGTTTAGCATTGCAGGAAACAGAAATTTCTTCACATTTTCCACTGTGACTTTAAGCATCACTTTTCCAATGTAATACCTTTCCTTCACATGTTGCTCTCAATGAGGAGCCGTATTTCAGCATGGAACTGCATGCTCTCATATTCTTTTTGTTCCTGTTCCTGTTACTTCATCTCTAATGGGCAATTACTTCAGACCCAATGCTGAGGCCATGTTATTGCACCAACCCCCAATTGATTGGTTGCCCATAGTACTCAGCTTCCACAAGCACTTTAAGGTTGGATTCCCTTGTTTAAATAATGGATTGCAAGCCCAGGAAAATAAACTGCGTTGAAAATAAAAGGTTGAGACTGCTCTTATTGGAGGGGCATTTCAGTTGAAATGAGAGGGGAACAGAGTCCATACAAGTCTCCAGAGAGTAAAATAGTTATGAGAGACATAAATGGCAACATATTCTTTTATCTCCTTCTGTCCAACTCTTTTTCTCTATGCATTCATGCTTGCGTGTGTCTTGTGGCTTAAGGTAAACCTACACAACATTTTAGAGGTGCATACTACTTTCTACAGCTACACACTAAGAACTCTCTCCCTCCACAGGCTTTTTTTTCATACCTCCAATAATGTTACATTTCAATCATAGAGAGAGTTGTCAAACTTAACACAGCAGGAAGTCTACTTGCTGTGGGGTACTTAGAGAAGGAAGCCAGAGGGATTGTGGGAATTAGTGGAAATATACGTCTCTTTCTCTGTTCAAAGAGTCTTTGTAGTGCAGTGCCTACCTGGGGAATGTGTATGTGCGTGTGCCCATGTGTGTTTACAGCAGTGCCGATACCCCCTGCTAACACAAACCACAACCAGCCTCCTACCAACACTTGGGGATACCTTAGGCTCCAATTACTGTGCCGACGAGTGTGTATATGGTTGAAGTAAATAATGTGGAGGAAATTTGGACAAAAAAAGACATGGATCAGCATCAAGTAAGTTTCCAGGACAAAAAAATATTCATAAATTGAAGCCTGGAGGTTCGTTTGGAAAGGTTATTTGTGGGGGGGGGCACTGTATAGTAAATTCAAAAATGTTTAATAAGGATAAAAACTGAGAATCATCCAAGTTCCAGTCAAATTTGGAACTGAAACATATTGACAAAAAGTTAGCATTATCTAATGTATATACAACAGCAGAAACTAAAAACAAAAAGGATGGATTTATTTAAAACAGCCAGGAAAAATTTAAATATTAAATAAACTGGATAAACTGCAGTAACATTGGTCAAGTAAATTGTATTATAAAAATGTAAGAAGTAACTCTTTTTAATAGTGTACAAAAAGTACAATATATATTATATTTGTCTTATTATAGGATCTTGTTTAGTTCGAAATGCTGTCAAATAGCAGAATTTTTTTCATCAGTTTGAAACTTTGTATTAGAGATAATGATGCTTAGATTGTTTGGAATATGACACCACTCAGGTTCCCTTGAAAAGTGAGTTACAATAAAGACTCACAGCAAGCAAACTAAAGTCTACTATCTGTAAATTATTAGTTTGTACATAATGCACTGAAATACTTTTTTGTAAGTATGGGTTTCACGACAAAGCTCCTTCTAAAATTTAAAAATTAAATGTACCCTGCACTGAAACAAACTATAATAATCATAAAGACAAAGTCTCAGTTGTGAAGAGATGAGAAGAAACAATTTGACGTGAAATTAAAACTTCCAGTAACGAGCTAAGTGAAGAACACCAACGTGTGCCTTGACATTTCCATTTGAAAGTCATTCCACCTTAGCCAAGGACTGGGCGTGCGTGTGTGTTTGGGTGTGTATGTTAGTGTGTGGGTGTGTTTTGCGACGGACACAAAGCAATGTGAGAAGGATACAGTAGACACAGTCACATACTGTGCCTTGTAGATATGTGGCACTCTCATATCTGTTTATTGATCAGAGCAGATGTGCATCAATCAATCTTATCTGAGCTCCACACACTCTCCAGCTAACCTCCAGAGGCAGGCCAACCAATACTGAGCCGTACTGAGAGCCCCAAGCCACTCATATTATCATCAGACACCTTGAGCAAATTTTTCTCTTTGTATGTGTGTGTGTATGTGTGTGTGTGTGTGTGTGTGGGGGTGTGTGTGTGTGTGTGTGTGTGAGTGAGTGAGAGTGTGTGAGAATACCAGGGTGCAGAGCATTAAAGTGCAGTGGAGGACAGACAGAGAGAAAGTAATAGCTTGAACCGAAAAACCCAGATTACAGTAACTTTGTTCTTATGTATCCGTTATTATCTATTCCTTAGAACTTAGTCCTCCACACATCAAACTGAGGCAGAATCAAAACTCTCGCCATCTGTAAAGTAGGCTGAACAGACGGCTGGCATTCGCTACAGATTAAGAATCAATGCTAATGTGCCTTAGTAGTACACCGGAGGTGGATGTGATCAAGGAAGAAGTACGGCACATCATGCTCAGCAAAACGCATGAAACACAATCAATTCTGCCGTTCCAATGATGCGGGAAATCTGTGATCCAAGGTACACTGATGCCTTGAAATATGCAAGCCTAAAATAGAACAAATTCATGTCGCCTGTCTTCAATGAAGTGATTTATTCTATTATGAGTAGTCCATCAGTTTTAAACAGAGTGAATGATGAAAAGCAAAGAATTTGTGAGTAGGGTGCTTGCAACTGCCAGAGGTAATGCTCTCAAATGTCAGTTGTAGGATGTTTATGACAATTGTGTCCTTATTCTACTGATTACTTACCTCGACATACGTTGCCATTGTCAGGTTCAAACCCAGCCTTGCACGTGCAGCTACCGATAGGAACCATCCACTCTCCGTCTCCATTGCAGTAGAGTTTTATCGGGACATCTACTTCCTCTGAGTTGGGAATACAGATTCCTCTGGCAATAACCAGGGAGGTGCTCTCAGCCCCGGTCATGGTCTCTGGAAAGATTGCAAAGTTCTGGACCACACTTGGGCACTTCTTATAAAAGACCCTGACTGACAACAGAGACATGCAGGCGCCATAGTCCTGAAAGGCAAGGTAGAAGCCATTTTTGGACAACGGACCAAAGCTCCGCACTTCGGTGTTGACCTTCATCAGGCGTCCGCCAAAGTCCACCTGCGAGAAGCTTTCATCGGCAGCAATGGTGTCCACCTTGAGGTAAGGGGCCTCCATCCAGAAGGCGGTGCCTTTAGTGGCAATGACTGCATCCGTTTCATAGTAGTAGAGATTAAACGTCTCCTTGCAGGAGCCAGGGACATTGGGGATGGAGCTGCAGTCACGCACAGTAAATCGAATCTCCACATAGATGCGCTGTGCTCCACGTCGATCAATGAAGGTGGTGAGGAGCCAGTTGTTTTGACTGGGTTCAAAGACGTTACACACCTGGTAGGTCCTGATGGTGTTGAGGTTTTCATCATAGCCACTCACCTCCTCCCACTACAGAAAAAGAACAGTCAGAGAAGAAGGAGAGGAGAGGGCACATAGTTGATTAGTAATCATCAGCGTTAAATCTGTGGCGCTTTCTCATTTTTCGACAGAGAATTCTAATATTGGCTGAGCCACAGAGAATTTGTACACAAATCAGTAATCTCCCTAAGGCCCTAAATTTGAGTCTACTTCCTGGATTAACAGAAAGGAATCAGCCTGTCGAGCTGTGGGGCTTATTCATACATTGAAAATACACAAATGTCCTTCTTCTTCTAAATCATAAACAATTCCTTAAGTGCAGTAACAGCAAAAATACCACTTTGCCGTCTTGTTCTATAAATATGCTCAACAGCTGTAGTATGTGTACTGCCACTGTATAAGCACAAACCCAGTAATTACTTTGGATGCGCTGCTATTTGCCATCTATGCTGAGCATGGCTGGGCACTGAGTTGACGCATTATAAAATATGGTGTGTAACAAATTCAAGATTATGCACTATTGAATTACAATTAAACAGTTGAGAGCTACTACATGGCGGCCAAGAGCTGGTCTGATGGAAAAGCATTTGTGTGCAGACTGAATTGAAACACACTCCAGGCAATGTCTTGCAGGTGTGACCCAGAAAGTATGTTGGATGGGCAACATAAGTTACTTGGGTTATTAATTCAGTGCACCAAATCATAATGAAAATGAACCATTAACAATTCACTGGACTCACTGAGAATCGGGAAGAGAAATCACTGAACTAAAAAGAAGCTTGCTTTAAGATAAAAAATTTGGAGTAACTGTCCAGCTGTGCAAAAGCTGGTCAAGCTCAAATTTGTAGAGAGACAGTTCACCATTATTCTAAATGTGATATGTTAAACAGTAGAGCAGACAGAAAAAAAACATAAAGACTGTATGCATTGCGACAGTCACAGAAAACCCCCACTGACTTCAGATTAATATTTTGTGGAGTAGAGAGTCATTTGAAACAGTTTTGAAAATTTTCTTTTCATATCACTTTCACTGTCGGTAATAATACCATTATTTTTACTCCTATTTGAAGCAACAGCTTGGCTCACAGATTAATTTCTCCAGATCTCCCCACCAATGATCCAAACAGCTGTAGGCGAGGAGGAGTTAATGAGGTCTATAGTGGAGTGAGTGGGCCTCCAGTCAGTTCATGTTTCTTGTGTGCATATATCTCCTGGTGCTTCCTCCTTCTTCTGACCTTTAAAGCCCCAGCTGCTCAATCAGGGCTAATGGAGAGGAGAATCCATCAACTCTCCACACACAGCCCCAACAACCGCTCAAATGATGGAAAAGATTCAGAAATATTGTTCGATGAGTCCATAAAATGATGTGTGACGAGACATACAAGGTACACGTGGCATGAGACCTCAAATTTTGGGTTCGAAAACATACAAATACAATGAAGATGATGAACGTATTTGGTCCAAGGAAAACATGGCAGTATCTCGGGGAAAACAAGAAGGTTTGGGTCAACTGGGGGCAAAGAGAGGGAGGGGGGAGAAGACACGTGGAGAGCAATGACACTGCTGACATGATAAATGAGTTTACTCAAATCTGAGGTGCAAATTAAACTCTTTTTTCACCGCTGCTCCCTCTGTGCCCACTTCACTGTACTTTTCTCCCCCTCTCCTCTCTTCCCCTTCTGCTCTCTTCTCTCGTCTCTGCTCTGTAATGACCATTCATCAGCATTACAGGAACCTGTCCCTTTCAGCACTGCCTGTTCATTAATACAGCCAGCCCTAGGCTCCTCTGCACCCGTCTGCTCTAGTCTAGGAGGGGGTCCTCACTGCCCCTCGTCTAGCCAAATGACCACCATCTTTCACGCCAGAGAGAGGCCCGAGGCGTCTCCAATAATGCCGGTCTGAAATCTTTCCAGAAATTCATTGGCTCATATAATAATGAACTACTTTTTTTATTTCCTCCTCTGTAGATATTCAGTTTCACCATCATGTCAAAGACAAACAAAACTATTACAGGTGCATCCGTAACATAGCAGAAATCAAACTTTATGACACAATGTCCTCACATCGTTTCAATGCTTTGCATTCATCTGCTGTTCACGTCTGTATGTTTGTGTGTTTGCGCTCTGAGAACGTGCTGTTTATAATTTGATGGTTTACTGACCACATATTGATTTGCTGGCTGTTGTTTTGCTGCTGAAGAGCTTGAGGCTATATGCCACATTTCTGCTTCTGTAGGTCCAAAACATTTTATTACCCTGAGTATTAACATTAATATCTATTTTTTAGCATCTTTATCATTTGCTCTGTTCTAACGACATTGAAATACACGTGACACATGCATTTAAGAAGCAAGGAGACTATCTATGTAAGCAGCACATGCCCTACAGTCACATCAATACCCTGCCTACGTTTCCTATTTCTATTTCTTTGCTCTTCCGCAGACCTTTTACATCATTTAAATCAAATCTATCTCCTGCACTACTCTGTGACATATCTCTGACCTTGCCAGAGAAGAGAGAAAAGAGAAGGCATCATCCTGTCACCTCACTGATAATGGAATTCCCTGGTATTTGCATTCATTACCTCTTCAAGGATTTGTGTATAAAATAAAAATGTTAGTCCTGTACTGTGTATATTTAGTCCATGCATTATGGACCTGAGCGCATATGTATGTTCCAGGCATGTATCATTCATATCGGCTCAAGGTGAACAAGGTGTGGGAGAGAGATTGGATTGAGATCTTTACGTTCCCAAGTGCTTTGTACCACCCCTCCACATGTTTTTCCTGCTTTACATCTTCTATAAGTTCAGGTGATAAGAGATAATGCTGTCTTTGTGGCAGTCAGGTAAGAAACCAGAGCAGAAGAAGTGGATTACATCTTGATGAAATTAAAGTTATGGCAAAAACTAAAATAATACAGTGGGTAGATGCTTTAGCATGTAGTGTGTATAAGACTGACCAACATCACTTTGGGGAGCTTTTTATGTGCCTCTATGACGTCAGTTGTCTCTCAATTAGATTTAATGTACACGTTTTTGCATCATTATACGGTTTCTATATTTTATCATAACCAATCTCATTGAACACAACCTTTCTTGCTGATGAAACACCAAACAATTATTAGTTATTTTTACACCAAACAAATGTACCCATTGGCTCCAGTGTAATAGCTTTGCTTTTGCCAGTAATATAGGAGACACTCTTCCCCTGCCCCTGATTGTCAAGTGTGCACATTGTGTATGTCATTATGGCTTTTCTGTTTTATGGGCAGTAGCGAGGAGATTGAGGAGCTATGGATTCACAGGGCGCTTAATGTTGGTGTTAATGACCAGTCACAGCTAGCTGAGCTGGAGAAGAGAGGGCGGAGGAAAGAAAGAGACAGAGTGATGGATAAAAGAAAAATACAGGAGTGGAGAGTAATCAAGGGGGGTAATATATTCAGGTTGATATTCCCCTTCCCACAGCCTCAGCTCGCTGCCATCAAGCCATCGATACTCTGCCCTCATAAAGGCCATTCATCACATTGATCTCCTGCCATTACCTTCAAAGGCTAAAATAACACAGAGCAGCTCAGATAGCCACAGTCTTCCTCTAGACAACTACAGCATCCAACAGTGAGCTGGGGACAAGCAGAGCCCCAATCGCAGAGCTGAGAGCAACCTATCAGAACATGGATGTAACACCTGTGGACTATAATAGGAGAAATGGGCTGGACTAATGAGTCATTTGGAGCTGGCATTGGTAGGAACGGAACAAAAGCTACCGTACGCATGAAGCAAGATTCCATGTCAATAGTACAAAAGGTCATTCTGCCCCTTTCCACCACAGCAACCTTTTCAGTAATCTGTTTTTCAGGAACACAGGGACTTCAGGATCCCAGGAACCATTTTTGGGAGTTCAGGAACTTGACTTGCTTTCCGAAATGGGTCATTTCCTAATCTTCAGGGTTCTTCAGATGCTGTGGAAAGGCAAACAAGAGCATGCAATAATAACCTTTATTTCCTGATTTAGTTCCTGATTTCCATTTTTTCCTGGTACTATGGAAGCTAATGTTTGCCACAACATCAAATTCAGGAATAAAGTATGAGTAACATGACTTCTGTCCTGATAACTGTAATTCTACCTTCAATCATACAAACCAGCCCTGGCAAAACACTTGGAGGCAATAGACCTGGTCTTGGCTCGGGCTTAACTATGGGTCTTGACTACTTTTAGCTCAATATTAGACTTCAGTGAATTCATGCAAGATGGAGACTTGAATAGAGAAGCATCTATTGGGCTGATCTTTAACTCCCAGTCTGCTGTCTGATTCTCAGTGGAGTCACACTCACAAACTACTTTTCCATCAGCACCAGTTAATACAGCTACATGCTGAGACATAATGAACACAGATGGATGATGAACAGCTCAGAGCATTTCCATGTTTTGAGCTCCTAGAAAGGTCTATAAAATGTCATTGCAAATAGTAGATGCAACTGTTGCTGGCAACTGTTTCTTGAATGGCTATCAAAACTCCCTTGACTCAGTCTGACAATGGGCTTTTACAGCAGGACACAGGGCAAGAGACGTATGAAATAGTAGATGGCAATGGCCAAAATGGAACAGCTCCACCCATTCAACTGTTCCCCTCAACTCTGTCTATGACTCGATCTGTTGATGCAATTTACAGCTGAATTTTTTGTGCCCTTGTTTAGTTTAAGTACTTGACTTTAAGCTTACCCTTCAAAGGAACACAGTCAAGGAGAGGTTGCTTTGTTTTTTATGTGTTGCACAAAGGATTCTGGGACTGGATTGTGTTTATATAGTATTCCTCCAACAGTATGGCTAGGGTGTTGTGTTTACATATGTTACCCCAAGACAACGGCTGACACATTTGCACTTTCTAGAGTTGTCTGTTCATCTGTCATTGCAGGACTAAAACATGTGGGTGGAGGCAAACAGGAGATTGCTTTTCATACTACAAGCTTAGGATGGACATTTCATTAATGAGCCTATTTGTTATTCATGACAATACAACATTGTACTGAGGCAGGGGAAGTATACCTTCATAGAATCCATTTTTAAATAATTAGGCATGAATAAATCAGCATTTAAAGAGCTGGCTTTTGATAAAAAGAGAGAAGAAAAGAAAAAGGAATGGCACACATGCAGGTGAAATTCACACCGACAGATTTGTAAAGGCCAAGGTCTCAGAAGGACAGTGGATTATAGCTGGACATGAAAAGCTGAGATAGGGTTTGAACTCTTTATGCCCCTGCTGAAAGATGCTCTTCTCATTTTGCAAAGCTCACCGCCGACGGTAATCACAAGCAAGATAGCTTTTTCTTTCCAAAGGCTGTTCTGAATCCCTCTGACTTAATGAGGATATTTGCATTTCAACCTTTGGATCTGTTCCTTGAAGTCGAAAGAATGGACAAGTCATATAAAGCAACAGTTTGCTTTGGTAACAATAACTGCAGCTACATTTACTCACATGCCCTCAGAAGCTTTGAGACACATGCTTATAGTCTATTGTTAATTCACATATTCTGAAAGTTACGCCTCATCTCCCACCTCACACACACACACACACACACACACACACACACACACACACACACAGAAAACCACACTACAGCCTCTAAAATATGCAGTGGCATGATTGCTATTATCATTTCTGATCAGCTGTGTTATTGAATGAGGGCTGCTGTCAGGCCAGTTGCATGGGAATGATTATTTTGCGGGGCATCTGTGGCCTAGTTCCGCCTGGCTGAATGTGATGGATGGGGAGGAAATGGTGATGTCTGAAACTCTCCCAGTCCTGCCAGATCCCAGCCACTCTATAATTACAGTCACACAGTTTGACTGAGCCCAAATACAACACTCGTCGGTCCGTCTGCATCAGAATGAGACTCAGAGAGGATCTGCTCCCTGACCATGCCCATGTTCCTGATCGATACATGTATTGAGCTGAGGTGTTGAGCAGGCAAGTTCATGTTGTACTGGTGGCTTTCATACCAAACTTCATCTGAATGTGTGCTTATACCATGTGAGAAATGTGCTGTGTTGACACATTATTTGCAATTAAGTCTCATTAAATTGCTCCCAAATGTCTTTGTTAGCCTTTTTTTTCTTAGATCCTGAAAGTGAGGCACATAATGTGGCATCGCGCTGCAGCATTCAAGTGAACAATCCAACCAGGCACATCACTCTCCTACTCCTCCATCCAACTTTTGTAATGTCATTGTTAATACACGCATTTTCAGTTACGTGCTGGTTGCTTTGAGGCGGCAGCTGATCTGAAGTTGCTTGAAGTTGTAGATTACAATGTTTAAAATAGAAAGGAGTACTGTACTCTGTACTGATAACTTCTGCTCAATACATTTGAATAATGGCATCAACATGGACATTCTCAACTATAGTAGTATTTATAAATGCCAGTAGAATCCAATTATTAATTTTGACGTCTTGAAATAAGTAGGAAACTGATTTAGAAATCAGTTTTCTTCATTCAGATTTTTACACAATTATAATGTCAGGGATGAATGAGTAAAGTTTGGAAACTTAATTAAGTCAGCAAGGTATTTAAAAGGACAGAAACAAGGTTAATGAAAATGTGGTGAAACAGAGAACGGTTTCCTGAAGACTTTATCTCAAAATGCACCTGGTAACACTTGCTCAGGTACCTTCAGAGAAACCATACAACTGACACTGCCTCAGCGAGCCTTTCAGTTACCAGTAGCAACATTACCTTGAGTCACCCTGTGAGAAAGGATCAAGTCATGTGTTGTGTTGAAATCTGGCAACCTCTGCAACCCCATGGATTTATTGTGGAAGATGATGAGGAGGAAGACTAAATGATTCACCATCACTGTGTACTCTATATATATTTAAATTGGAGATCTGCCCTGACGCACCAGCAGGTATGGAAAGAACATAAAAAGATGAGGACAGAATGTAAAGAGTAAAAGCTTAAATAATTCAGAGTGGATGAGTGGTACAAAAATAATGAACAGAAATGGAATGCTATAACAAGGGGTAAAGGGAGTGAGATAAATGCAAAAAGCAGTGAAAGAATCACTTTGCAGGCTTCCTGACCCCTTATGGCCCAAGGCGAGGCCACTTAGGGCCACACCACAAAGAGTGTGTCAGCAGGGGACAGGAGAATGGCAAGGTATCAAGGCTTTTGGGTGCAAAGGGGCCCCTGCCTGTCTACATGTATGTGTGTGTCTCTGCGTGTATAAAAATCCTGCAAATCACGACACCTGACAGCCCTATCCTCCAGACACAAAGCAGGTGGGGGGTGGGGAGTTGGTTACGTGAAGCCAGAGCAAAAAAGGGAGTCGGAGCTCTGATACAGACAAGCCAGAGTAAAGAAGAGCAAGTAAAAAAAAAAAAAAAAGACACGGAAACAGTCGGTGTGAGTTAAGGAGGAAAAGAATGGGAGGATTTACTGCTTTTTCTGCCAGCACTAAAGGACTGCTGAAAAAGCAGGTACTGCAGGTTGTGGGGCAGACACACAATCTCTCCCACACACATAAGTCAGACTCAGCCTCCAGCCACTCCTTCGCACTACTCCAAATTCATACCAAATTAGGGATAGACTCATTTCTCCTTTCTTTTTTGCCCTAGTTCTATCTCTTTGTTCTTTTATTTATTCTTTGTCAAAAAATAAAAAATAAATATCCTTGGTTCCTAATATATCCAAGAGAATTCTTGCATGTGATATATGGAGGGGAAATCCACAGGAAGGAAATCAATAATTGAGGTAGCCACATGTTATTTCATTTCAGGGAGGAAATAGAAAATTGAAAAAAGGTAAAAAATTAAGAAATAGTCAGGAAAAGTGGCAGACAATTTCAAACCGGATTTTGCATGTAACTATATTCTGTTCGTGTTGCACACATACTGTAATTTTCTGCTCTCTCTGTAACTACATGTACTGTGTATGCTTCTCTCTATTTTTCCATGTTTCTATAGTAAATTAGATCTGGAACGTAAATTAAATCTTACTCCCAAAAAACAAATGTTTAGAGCTAAACTATGATATAGGAGAATATCTAGAGAAAGCCCAGACTGACAAAATTACATAGACATATAAACAGACACACAAACGCAGAAACACAGAAGCGCACAAACACACACAGACAGATAGAAAGCCATGGATGCATTGTGACTTAAGTGATTCGTTGTCTTACTATTCTGGTCTTCATGCTGAGCAGAGATGTCTTTGTCTGAGCTCTGAGCAAATTCAGCTGTCTGGATACACACCTAAATCACACTCAATAACCATGGAGGCAAAATGAAACAGGTATCCCACTGGTATGACAATGTCAGCTGTGTGTGTATGTATTGTGTACAAATGTGAACATACATTCAATGTCTTTCTAACCTTAACTCATTCCTGATGATTTCATGTTACATGTGTGATTGTGTGAACGTCTGCCTCTGTGCGTGCGCTCAAGGCTGGATAAATACTTATACAATGTGTGCAGTTTCCATAAGATTTTGTTTAAATGTGTGTGTGTGTGTGTGTGTGTGTAATGAAGGCACTCTTCTCACCTGGCAGCTGAAGCGCAGCCAGCCTGACTCACTGTCGTTTTTCTCTTCTCATTCTATTTCAGCTTGGGCTCTGCAAGTTCAGAGTTCACCTCCACCCCCCCCCCCCCACCTCTCGCTCTCTCTCTCTATATCTGTCCCCTTCTCACTCCATCTCACTCATCCTCTCTTTTTTCCTCTCCATCTCTCTCAGATTCTTATTATCTACATTCAACCAACGTCCTTCTCCTTCCTCTCTACCTTGAGCTCTTTTTCACTTTCATCACTTTACTTTTCCCTCCTGCGATCCCTTATGCCCGTTGAGCCACTGCCTGTCTGTCTGTCAGGGTATGAATAATTGAGGTGTATTGAGTCTGGTCAGCAGATGGTGAGATGGCTGTTATGGATCTATCTGTGCTCTTTAGGAATCACTGAGTGTATGCTGACACCTGTCCACTTAAGGCCCACAGCAGCTTTGCTGAAGCACGGGGAGAAGCAGGGGGAGCAAGGGCGGGCACGCCCAAAAATGGCTCTCGTCTAACAGCACCTGCACTTGCGCACGCTCACATACGCAGGTGCAGATATGCAACAGCACACTCAGGCACTTGAAAATACGCCTGAGCACACCGAAGCCCACGTGTGGAAGTACAAGTGAGTGTAAGTACAAACAAACATGTCAGGCTGACATCCGTTCTGTCTCCATCCCTCCTTATGCACCTGCTACAAGCAAAGGAAAGAAAGATTGCTCCAAAATCTTTTTGGCGAAAACGCCTTTTCCTGCCTGTTGTGTCCCTCAGCATTTATCCTCCACACCCCTCTCCCTGCTCACTTGGCCCACTCTTTATCCATCTCTCTCCAAAGCCCCTTACTACCACACCAACCTGCTTTGTTTCTCTACGCTTGACAGCACCCACAGCCTCTGTCAGCGCAGCCACTGTCACCCTGCTGACCCCATAGCCCCCCCCCCCCCCCCCCAACACCCCTCCCCCCATTGCTCTCACCTTAAAGCCTGGACTCTGTCTGTGACCTCTCAGAGTCACATGAGTTAACCCCAAGCTCTCTTCCACACACACACCCACAGCTGAATGTTCTACAGGGCTGGCCTTTTTCTCACTCCAGTTTCTCCTAATCCTTCCCTCCCCAACCCCCTTCCTGGTCCTGCAACCCTCTTCAGCTCCTCCACCATAACAAGCACAATTCTCTTCCCAGCTCCTCTCATCCCTCACCCTCTGCCCCTTCCTCTCTCCCTCACTCCATACTGCCCTAATCCCATCCGCACCCTTCAAATAAAAGCATTTTTTCCCCTTTTATCTTAATCATTAATCATTAATCATTAATCATTATTTTTTTTCTCTTAACATTTCCATGATGTATGTGTGTCCACTAAACACCTTTTCCAGGTTGCCAGCATCTTTAAGGTTTTTGTTTTTCAATTGTTTACAGCTGACTTAAAAACATTTTCTTTGTTTTATTTCAGAGAACTCACCATGTTTTGACCATATCCTAACATGTTGGGTTAAGGAAATTATGATAAAGACATAAAGAATAATATATAGGAGCATATGGGCCAAACACTTACTCTTCCTTCCTCATTCACGATCCTGCTTAAGAAAAAAAAAGCTTACTCCTCTGCTCTTCTTAATTTCCTCCATTTTACTTTACTTCCCTTACCTCATAAAATTCCCTCCTTAAATTTTTGTAATACAACACCACAACTGGTCACCTTCCTTATTTCCTTCTCTGCACAACGTCTATGCTTACATTATGTACAAGGGTAACCAGATTACTGTGAGAAATCAAGCAGAAAATCAGATAACAGATTTTCCTCCACAACAAATGGGATAGCTCTAAAACCCGATCTTACATTAAATTGGTGAGTAATCAGATTTCTGCCTGTCCCCTAGCATGTTTTGAATCAGTATTGGTAAATACTATTTAATAGCATTTAAGTTAACATGTTAAGGTAGTGGAAAGACTTTTGGTGTTTCCCTCTTTTGCACTTTTATATTGACACAGAACATAAAGTTCACTTTTAAAAAACTAAATTATACAATTAATAATCATTTTGGTTAAATGAGTGAGCAGCATCCGGTACAAGTACATATCTTTCTTTTTGGCTCACTGTAGGAATTTCCTTGTCTGATATTAGATAGAATTGTCAACTCTTTACACTCCATATGGGCAGATATATGGGGTCCAGACCTTTGAAAACCAGGTTTATCATTTAGATGACGAAACAAGGTTACTGTTGAAAAATAATTGTAATCACATACGTTGTAAGTGCATGTAGATGTCAATTTGTAAGGACAGTGTATGTGTGTGTGTGTGTGTGTGTGTGTGGGTGTGGGTGTGTGTGTGTGTGTGTGTAAGAGAGCGTGTGTGCTTGCATGAGTGTCGCATCATGGCAAGGTTGGGATTGAAGGTTGAGCATTTGCCTTTCTTAGCCATATTTTATTTATCATAGAGTAAATGTATGTGTGAGAGGAAGAAAGAGAGTAAGAAAGAGAGTACTGACTCACAGACTGGAGGTGAGACAGAAACAGAGAAAAAAGACATGGGAGGGGAAAGTCCACAGAGAGAGAGAGAAGGAATATATTCAACTGAAATGAGAAGAAAGCTGGAGCAAGAAGGCACATTATGAGGGAATATTGTAGTATTGTTTGCTGTACACATCTGTTTTCCTTCTGGGCTCTCCTCCTCTCTAGCAGATGCTAACGTACAAGTGTGCACTCGCATGCTGCCGCTCCATTATAAATTCACATGGCCAACCCTGATATGTCCTCGTGTTTACACTACTGGAACTAATGACAGTGCTTCTGCAATCCTTCAGAATTAACCCTTCAGGTCAGCCAAACACAAATACACACCCAAGACACACATATACACTTCTTATGAACTCCTGAAGGAGAAGTTACTAAACGAAATTAATGAGATGTATCGAATAGCACAGGGACAAAATGGTGTGTGTGCCTTTTCTCTTGTTGTGTGTTAGGGAGCCCGTTATCAGTTTCATTAAGAGAAGCAAATTGTCCACTAAGCCACTGGCTGTATACACAAATATACATTATTAATATCAGTATGTGTAGTCATACTTGTCAAAGTGCACTGTATATTCTGTATATTGACACCACTGTTCACACCCCCTGTGGGCTACAACCACGGTTTACAGTCAAGCTTACTTTCAGCTATGACTTGCAGCTGACTTGTGCAATAAATTAATTATTTGAAATATGGTACACATATGTCAAATGTCTCTAATTATTTATTAAATATTGGTTTTCCAACTGTATGGTGCTTAAACAAACTGGTGCACCGGCAGCCATCAGAGATGAGTGTTGTGCATTTCAAAATGATATGATATTGACCATGTCTGACATCTTTAGCTCTCATGCAACAGGATTCCATTAAAACCTGCTGAGTTTCATGTGTGTGTGTGTGTATTTATGTGCATGTGTGAGAGTGTGAGAGGGTGAGAGCGAAAATGTGCATTTCTACACAATCGCACTGCACCTCTCTCACACTACCAGCAAGGTCAAGGCAGCTGTGTAGTGGGGTAAGTTCTTCCAGTGAGCAGTATGAGTGTATTTTCCCTACAGCAGGTCTCTCTCAGCCTGAACTTTTACACCAGGAGTAGCTTAAAAACTATGCTCAACACTGACAGGAGGGTCGGTGTGCCTGGAGGCTTGCTGAACTGAACAGGCTTCGATTGAAATAGCACTGTACATGTCTCTACTCAGCGGGTCTTACTGGATATTTCCTCTTCACAGAGAAAAAGATGTGACAATATGAAGCTGATAAAATCATGTTTATTCCATTGCATATTATTTATTAGTGTGATGAAAAGTTGTCATGTGTTGGCCCAACTGAGCCTTTAAAATGAAGAAAAACATTTTTTGTTTTTTGTGTTTCACAACATTAAGTTTGAACAGCACCAAGTGTAGGACCAGCATGTTTAATCCCTAAAGCAGAGCATTTTGAGGCTATCAATGTAGCCAGCGGATATCCGTATAACTCTCTATAACTCCCTCTTCCGAGCACCATTCAGTTTACAGCCCGATTAGCGACCTACTGTTTGTAGGTGTTTTAGGTCCAAACACAGTTTGTCTGATCTCTACAGATATCAGCATATAAATGCAGATACCTTTTAAAGCAAATAAAAAGCTAAATTGTCATCAGACTCTAGCTGATGGGTTCGGAGATTGCATTTCGGCCAATGCGTTCGGCCTCTTTTGCTTTTCACATAAGACTGTTTACCTGCATGCAACCAAAGCCTGCTCAAATGTGATTGTAGTCTGAGTAGTACTGACCAAACAGAAAACCATTGCTTAGCTGTGAGGTAAGAAATTAGTGTCACACCCTCCACTTCCACCTGTCTGTCTGTTTCAGTCTGTGTGTGTGTGTGTGTGTGTGTGTGTGTGTTTGTGTGAGTGTGTGTCTAATTGCAGTAGCGGAGACAGGTGTGTGAGAGTCAGGTAACCAGCTGCCACTAAAAGTCGCTCGGACTCCACCACACCGCCAGATCGTAGACTGTTCATGCAGTCAGTCGCCCTTCTAGCCTTTAATTCTTGTTACTGTTTTGTCAGTATTCTGCATATGACAAACTCCTGATTCCCTGTGCCTGTAGTTAACCTCAGCCTGACTCCAGCCTCTTTCTGCCTGCAGACCTCCTGCCTTGTCCGTCTATCTCTTCGGTGTCAGCTCTGCCAGCCTCCGTCCCTCGTCCATTCCTCCAGCCCACCAGTCTGCTTGGCCCCTCATCAGCGTCAGCCACTACCCCCTCTCACCTTGGTCACCTGGCGTCCCTGGCGCTCCTCGTCACCGGAACCCGGAAGATAATCTTCTAACCAACTCTCTGCCTCCAGTCTCTGTGTCTTGCACTTGGGTTCACTTGTCTAGCTCTAACAGTTGTGCATCTTCACTAACACATAATAAAACTTTTGAAATCAAAATACTGAAATATACAGGATAACATTTGCAACATAAACCCTTTTGTTGCTAGGAATTCAAGATTCATCATGTTGTATTTACATATAGTGAAAATCTATATAACTTTTGAAGGAGAAATGTTGCTCATATGAGCAAAACAAGCGGGGATATCCGAGGTCTCAGTATTTAGATCCTGTTAAAATGATGGATAACATGCTCACACATATGTATGTATTGTATACATGTAAAATGAATACAGAGTTATTTCAGGTTCTTCCTGTTAGTACTTCCTCTGGGCGACAAAAAATGGGCTGCCACACTCTCCAATGTTTGAACAGAGCCACGCTCTGCTCAAGAGCAATAAAGGCTCCCTTTACACGTGTGTAAAATGCCTCATAAAGACCCAAAGACCCAGAAAATGCAGGAAACAGTCATTGTCTGTCCTGGATAGCTCCTGCAAGATTCACGCTATCAGTGTTGGTCTATGGAGCTTTTCATTGCATTATTGAATTACAGCACAGAGAACAAGGCCTTAAAATTATCTTTAGGTCTATTAGTATAATAGGACAATCATACCTCGGAGACTGTGATTCTTTCACAAAAAAAAAAAAACACAGTTTCCATTCTGATGACATGGCACTTTCTTCCATTTCCACTCCTTTCATGTGCATGAAACTACCTGAAAGTTGAAAATAGTTCCCCTAAAATCTGAAAAAGCCCTGAGCGTTTTCATCCTCTTAGCTCCTCCTCCCCCGTTTCATCCTAATACCTCCACTTCCCTGCATAAATGTATCATTACAGTATCATTATGTCTATGGTATCCCCCCAGCCTCCATTTACAGGGACTTAGGTACTGTGTTCTGGAGCTTACGTGGACCCATTATGTCATTAAGTCATTATGAGCTGGGACAGAGAGAAAATAATACCCATAATAGGAGCTACATTGGGCACTACTTAAGTCTATACTTCCATCCTGCCTGTCTTCCTGCCTATTTGTCTGTCTGGCTGCAGATCTGTGCGTGCACTGTGTTTCATGTTACGTACCACCCTATCAAGCTTCCTCCCAACAGAAAGAGTTGTACACAAACTTTTGAACAGTTTTTTTTTTTTTTTTTTTTTTTTACTCAGTATGTGTTGGCAATGAGTGACTCACCCCAGAGTTAGGATATGCTGTCCAGCCCAGTTCAGCTGTGGCCACCCGAGTGTCCATCACGGTCTCTGCAGCAAAGACAGAAAAAAAGAGGTAGAGAGAGACAAAGACAGTGGTTAGCCTCAAAAAAACTGTTTTGTGTATCATTCCAGAGAGCTGAACTGCATTCAAGCCCCAGTGATCACTTGACACGATCATCGATGAACAGAAAGGAGACGAATCCTTCACAGCATTTCATCCATCTCTACTAGACTTCTGTTAAGACAAGAGACATGGAAACAAAGCCATGGCACTTTGCTGGAAGGAATGTCTGAGAGCCTCTGTCATGCTGTTAAATGCTGAGCTCTGTATTGTGTTCTCTCTGTGGGAGCATGAAACTACAGTATGTGCATCCTGCCTTTGTTTGTGTGCGTGTGTGTGCATGTATTTGCACGATATGTAGTTATTTGTGGAAAAAAAAAAGTGGATATTTTTGTATTTGTGTGTGTTTGTGTGCGCATGAGAAACGCTGTGTGTTTTAGCATTTAGGTGTGTGTGAGTACTTTGTCGTGTGTTTACCCAAAGAGAGAGGCTCCACAAATGCAGAGACATCCCTCCAAGGTGAGGCCATTGTTTTGATTTACTCCTAGTGGGGACATTCCCTGAAAATTCACATGGCAGAGGGCTTTAACGAGAAGGGGGAAGATGTCCTGTGTTTCACTGTGATTTTCCGAAACATTTGCACAAAATCTCAACATGTACCATAGATAACTATACGGTACACGGGTTGCACACAAAAATGAAACAATAAACAGTTATAACCCCCAAAAGGAAAATCTGCTATAGAGAGGAGCAGTTCAGGGAAGATTTAAATTTATCTATCTCACTTTGGACTTGAATTACACAATGTGTCATACCAGGCCCCATATCTATTAAATATAAGAATACAAAGATTACCCATTCCTGCTCTTTTGCTCTCTCACCTCTTTCTAATCTTAAATGACACACAACGTAGACAAATAAGTCTGGCAGCTCATCCAAAAAATTTGTCAGAAACTGTTTTGATTAATATCTGCCTTGTTGCCACACTGAAATCTGGAAACCTGACATAGCTCCAAGAAAGAAGCGAGAAGTATGGCAGTTATTACGAAACCACAGGTCTGCTTCTCTCTCTTACACCCAGATTTATAGAGTGGTGGACTGGGTGACATGTTGGCCTTAGCAGTGTAATGATAGATTCATAATTTCCCCTGTAGCAGACAGTTTGTTCTCTGGCCTAAACCTTCCATATTGTGGAGAGTGAACCAGGGCGTATTTCATGTTCTTTGATGTCCCCTGCCACAGCACGCCCTCAGTTGTGACTGCTGTGGCCAAACAGATAAAAACTGGGAGACAGAAGAGTGAATGGCGTGTCTATGCGATGATCTGTAGTAGATAGGCACGGCGTGCGGGAATTTTCAGAGGAACTGCATTTGCTGTGACTTTGGCTTGGACATCATCCACTATCACAGCAAACGGCTGGCTAGCAACACCCACACGTGTTGTTGATATGGGAGAATCTCACTCTGGTTGAACGCAAAGACAAAACCAGCAGACGCTGCCCTCGTTTCAAGAAGACGTTCCAGCCCTCAGCACCCTCCCTTTACCTACTCCTCCACAGGAAGCACACACCCGCAGCTGTTCCTTATTTGGAAATCTCGCTGAACTTGCAGTGATTTAGAAATCATTCCAAATGATGGAGCACTCAAAGCCCGTCATCTGTAGTTCAAGTGGTCTTGGTAAAAAAACAAGTACACTGAGGATGAGTGACAAGCCATCGGTAGGAAGGAAAGAGGCCTTTCATTCTCAATCTCCACTTACTGGGAGAAACTGTCCTCAGACATGAAACCAATTAGCCTAGGTAATTC
Source organism: Lateolabrax maculatus (assembly GCA_031216445.1). Lineage (NCBI taxonomy): Eukaryota > Metazoa > Chordata > Actinopteri > Acropomatiformes > Lateolabracidae > Lateolabrax > Lateolabrax maculatus. The sequence continues at coordinate 14,150,710 of CM062203.1, read as the reverse complement.
AGCTGCACACACAAGCCCTCACACAGATACACATTAAGAAACACACATGGACCCACATGCTGAACACACACACACGCACACACACACACACACACTCTTCACCAGCCAACTCAGAGAGCAATTTTCTGTGTACACCTACAGTGACAGCCTTGTTCACACCCGGCTTCCATCAGAGTATTTCAATTTCCCTAAGATCAGCCTTGCCTTGTCTAGTTTCCACAGCCAGCCAGCCAGCCAGCTCCAGCCTGCCTGCCTGCACGACTTGCTGTCAGCTGGGGAGATAGGAGCATGAAACAGCCCTCAGCGCCAGCCAGCGTTGTGGGGACTGCCAACCTTTTCTCAGGGGAAATCACAGAAGCTTTAGTCAAATCACACAGGCACTTGGTAGGCCATATTCCATTTCCCTTTAAAAGGAAAGGGGGGGGAGAGAAGCACAAGATGGTGAAGGTAGGATATTAAAAAAAGGGTCACAGGCCCATGGGAGGCCTGGATGAGCCGTGTCATGTGACCTGATGTCTACCATTAGCAGAATACCAGAGTGGCAGATGAGTAAATGGAGTATGCTAAGTGGTTATTAGCAACAGGGTGGGGCCCACACAGCCGTCGTGCCGTAGCTCTCACACCTGTCCACTGGCACTGGGGATTTGGAAAATGTCCCTTGCGCACGTGTATGTGTGTGAGTTTTAAATGAGCTGTTATGTGGACCATTCATCCATTTAATCATAAGTGGATTTGAAGAGTTTCATTTTAAAATGAACTACCAACATTAATTAAAAGAGCCAGCACTTTCAAAATTACAAGAGGCACATTTTGGTTTATTGTGGATTTTATAAGTCATCCTATGACCTAAGCTTACAAAACAATTAAGTTTCGGAGGAACTAATACATAACAAAATGTATTTGTTAAAGCAAACACTATCTAAAAGGCTGCTGGTCAGTTTTATACAAAATATCTTTCAGATAAAGATATACGAAATTAATATGTATACATTTTGGGATCAAATATTTATCTGTTTAATGGATATTTCTCCAGACCAGTGCGCACAATAATTTGCTTGAACAAAAAATGATGTACTGTTCTGTTCTTCTGATTCTTCTGTCCCAATTGTCTGTGTGTTCCAGTAGTCTAACGCTGGGTAACTACTCAGCTTAGACCATAAAGCCCTCATAGAAATAATTAGTCCTCTTTTCGCACTTATATCTGACCGAACATCCCGTCCCCTCTCTCTCTCTCTCTCTCTCAGTTTTTACCAAGTAATTTGGTAGACAAGGAGAGACAACAGCAAGCATAAAGTCCCTCATGTTTGGAGGGTAGCCCAGAGTGTTTTCTCCTGCATTTATATTCTGCTATGTCAGCTCCACCTGCAAGCTCCAATAAATTAAACACAGCCAGGTTCGCTAGTAGTTCAGTCTGTGGGAAAATTATTAACATAGAGAGCTTAATGTTGACTGTGTCACCATGGCTCATAAATCTATTTGAAAACAATAGCTTGTAGGTGTCAGGGTAGCCGGCCTTAAATGGATTCAAAGAGCCGCAAAGCCGGGGGATGTATTGTGACTACATCGCAGAATATTAGTTACTCTAAAACATACAACAGATGTGTAATGGCTCATTGTGTAAGGCTCACTCAAGCTGATACACTGCCAGTGTACTAGTCAAAACCCACTAGTCGCAAGCCAAGCCAAAAACCAAGGGTCGACTGAGGGCCTACTGCTCCTTCTCATTAGAAGCAAGTGGTAGATCAATACCAAATTGTAAGCTGTTTCCACAGATAGAGAGGGAGGGATAGAGAGAGGGAGGGGGAGAAATGAAAGAGCGAGAGAGACTGCATTAAAAATTGATGGGGCCTTGTGTTACAGATCGATAAGGCAGCCCTCATCACACAATTACACGTCAGCAAGCAGTCGCATGATACATCACATGGACATGCATGATTACATATTGCTAGCACTTGGGCCAGAGAACGTCCATAGAAAGACAGTTCAGAGTAGAATAAACAGCAGGAATGGATTGCCCAATCTCTCCACCCTCTTTGAACCTGTATATGTAGGACTTTAATTCTACACTTTGCCAGTCAGAATGGCAACATGTCTGTGTAATCCCCTCCTTTGTGGCCATGTCTGTACGACTGTATGGCTGCTGGTCGATAGTACATGTGCTGAAGCGCCTCTCTGAAGCTGCCTGGCTCCTTAGTCAATATGGCAGACAATTCTCTGCAGATTTCCCTTCCCACCCCATAACACATCTTTTCCATTCATCTATCCTTTAACCCCCCCACCCTACCCCACTATGTCCTCCTGTTCAAGGATGCTGGTACACTTTGTAATTCAACGAGACAATCATGTCCAGATGCTGGATGCTGGGCTGAGAGGGCCTTCTCTTTGTGATTGTAGCGACAAACTGAAATAAGATCCGAGGGCCTTGAACGACATTATTTAAGAGGGTTTTATCTTTTCTCAGAAATGGAATCAAGATGGGAGGACAAAGAGAGAGAAAGATTGAAGGGAAAAGACAGAAATGAAAAACCTAGAGGAAAAATCAGCGGGATTGAAATGAGCACTTAACAATGATGAAGCCCCATGGTAGCCTGCTGAGCCTGGCATCTTAATATTGGGCTGAAAACAAAGTGGCAAACAAACAAGAGTAAAAACTGCAGCATCTCCCAAACTAATCAGCCATCCACTCGGGAGATTTAAGAATAAAAAAGGAATTTTTTTGACGAAGTGAAGTATTTTCTGAACAAATTATGTGGACGTTTGTCACACAGACAGACACTATTCACTCACTGCACCCTGGGAAATCACACCAAAAAAAAAAAAGATCGTTTATTAGACTGGAAGGTACGAACAGCTCAAGTCCAGCATGGTCGAGAGCACTGGGCCGATTTGAAAACTGTGACTGGGTTTATGGCACGGAACTGCTTCAGGATAGACAGAATATGAAAGAGGTGCTCTTTGATTGAGTCACTGTGTTCAACAGAGAAGACAATCCTTGCGAACACGGATGTGAGACTTTTCTAATCTGTGCCACACTAAAGCTGTGTCACTCATACTGAAGGGTTCTCGCTTTAAATAGAAGATACAGAACAGTCAACAGAAATACATCAAAAGAAATATGTTACTTCTATGTCTCCCTGAAGACAGAAATGACAATGTGGCTGATTTGAAAATTGAACAGAAAATAATCTGCCATCCTCTGAGACATTGGCGCAGAGTGATGGGATACACTGGTCCCTCATCGCCGAGCCACGGACAGAATTAAATGAACAGGCTCACAAATCACAGATCGCACACACACACGCCACACTCACACACACATACACAGACAGAAATTAACAGTGTTCTGAGCTTGCAGTCACTCGCTCTGGCTGAGTGAAAATAACACTTTCAGCATGAAAGAATACCAGGTCAGTATCAGAGACGAGAGAAAGCCAAGAGAGATGAGAGGAGATACAGAGGAAGAGTGTTACAGAAGCCGAAGTGAGATCGGCAGCAGATGTTAGGAAAAATGTCTCGATAGGAAAATTAATATACATTCATTATCTGCAGAACCTGATGAAATTATCCTATCATCACAGCAAGGTGACATTCTCTTGGCCTTCCGCATCTGGGCTGCCACGTCGCATAAAACTTAAGATTCAACCTTGCGGCACTTGGTGAGAAGACACTCTCTTTCCCCGCTATTACCAGTGTGTAATAGGGTTGTTGTGGAAGGGGAAGCAGGAAAATGCCACAGCCCCCCCCCCCCTTGAAGCGGGGTTGGCAAAGACAGAAAGGTACACAGGCAATACACACCTAGAGGCTGTCAGCAAGAGACTCATGCATCTAATCATATCTTAGTGGTCAGTCACTCAACACAGAAGCAGCACTTCTATACATAACCCCACTTCACACATCCCCATCTCTCTTTCTTCTTTTCTCCTGTTCTCTCTCTCTCTCTCTCTCTCTCTCTCTCTCTCTCTCTCTCTCTCTCTTTCCCTCTCTCTTTCCCTCTCTCTTTCCCTCCCTTGGTCAGGGGAGAGAGGTTAGGCACATCATTTGCATTCATTAACATTACATTAGCAGACAGAGTGATCTTTAGAAACCAGGCTGCCGGAGAGTGTCATCTTTAATTCATCATAACCCCACCAACCAACCACCCACCCCTCTCGCTCTCTCTTTACCTCCACCTTCTTCTCCTCCCTTTCCCCTCGCTCATCCACCCCTTCTCTCCCTCTCTCTCCTTAATCCCAGCGCATCCTTTCTCCTCCTTTTCACTGCGTGTGTCTTCACTCTCCATTTACCACTGTCTTTCATCTTCTTCACATTCCCCCTGTCTCTTTTTTTGCCTTCTCGTTTCCATTCCTTCCCTTTATATTTCTTTGTCTCTGCCTCCTGTTAATGACAGGGTACAGAGGAGTTTGATTTCTCTTCCAGCACAAGCTCTATGCAGGATAGGAAGAAGAAGGGACACACCCCAAAAAATACACACACATCAGCCTTCTGGCTGCACCTTATAAACCTTATAAGCATCGGTCCGGGGGGCAAGACTGAGCTGAGGATCTCCAAGCCTTATGCAGGGCTCTGCAGTGTGACCCTTTGGCCTGTGCTTATTACAAAATAATTGAAGATTCCAATCAAAGTTCTCGTCCTCAACACACATGCACACACAAAAGACGGTAAATATTAACTTATTATCTCTTTTTTTAAAAGTTGCAGATTACAGCTACAGCTAGCACATAGTATAGCTAATACGAGTATTTGTATCTAAGTATAAATTCATAGTGTGAGGGCATGTATATGCAAATGTCTGCATATGCAGCTTTGTGAGTCTATGCTTTGATCTTGTCCAAAGACAAAGAGTAGAAACTAGTACTACTACTACTACTACTACTGTAAGTTGTGCTTATTATGCTGATATATTAAACTAGCATTGATTGCATGTAAAGGCGAGGAAACCAATGCTCTTCTACATTCTAACCATGAGACAGATACTAATGAGTCTAAACAATAATTAGTCCCATCCTAAGGGTCAGTTAAAACCAAATGACCCAATTACTTATAGCATCTAGTATATAATGAAGCCTCCTCCTCTACCAGAATAAAAAGGCCGTAAGTAGCAAACATGGGCAACATCTAAACCACATAATGGAGGGGCTGTAGAGTTTATGCTATACACAGATCAATGTAAGATGAGCAAATCTCAAAAATATTTCACAATATAAGTATCATTTTCAGGCCAAACAGTGGGTACGTTTACATCGCCATGAAAAGGTTAAATCATATCAACATAATCTGGTAAAACACAGTGTTCAGCATTCTGACAAAGGATATGCCATTTCAACCGTATCTTTTTCTCTCTGCCCCTGACGGACAGCGGATATATGATCACCCCTCATGTACATGTTTGCAGTGAGTCTGGCACTGATGGCACTACTTAGGGAACTCTGCAGCTACTTTAGTAGACCGTTATTTAATGGATTCTCACAGGGACCAATAAAAAGCCAGCATTTCTGTTGTTGTCTCCGACTCCCCCAGGGTGAAGATAATGGTTGTCACCATCCTTTTTGAAAGGAAAATAAACAACATGGCACGTGTCCGTGCATATACAAACACAAGCACCTGAATTATTATACACACAATCACTGATATCCAGCTCCTGGACAGACTTTGGCAAACTGGAGATTTTTACCTCAGTGCTCATTTTAGAATATACTGTATTAACAAAAAACATCATGTAGACATGTTTTATGACAAAATAAAATGTCTCTTTCAATGGAAAAAATAGAAAACAATGTGTATTTCACTTTTGTGTATGTTAAATTACTATGCAAGGTTAATGCTTACATGCATACTCATTAGGCTGCTTAACACATAGTGCAGAGAAACTCAATATTAAACCATTTTATACCTCACAGTAATGAGCCCAGGATCTGCTAAGATTTGCTGTAACAGCAGACCAGCAGCAGTGACCAAGCAATAATCCAGATGGAAGCAGCGCTAGCCTCCCACAACCATCACAATACTCATTACTGCTGATATTACCTCAGCCAGCCTGTCTGCTTTTAAGAAACCTGGCAATTTGCTGCAGTAAAATTAGGTAATTACAACTCTTATCAGGCTCCTCACCTCACAAAACAGCGTTTAGAGAGAGGGAGACTACTCCCCAATGGTTCACTGGCTGTGGAACAAGGCTTTGGCTTGCTTCCCAATCACTCAGCCACACCCACCTACTGTCATTTAGTCCCTGTGCAAGTCCTGTTCCTCCCACTCTCCTTTCTTTCCAATGAAAACATTTAAAGCAGAAATTTGATCACTTTAATGACACAGCTAAAAGAATTCCTTGATCAATGCCCCAAATTAAAAGTGAGGAGCGGTTGACATGAACCATGAGGGGCCAGAGGAATATCACTTTACAACTGCACCAAGAGACGCTCTCCTGCTCCCAAAATGGAGAGCGGGAAAATGACACTCTGAGCACCACATTCTGTGTTTATGTTGGAGCGCTTGCATGGAGAAAAACTGGCAATGTAACTGAACCTTTTCCCATAAGGAGAATGGCTTAACGATAAAAGTCTATCCACTATAGCCTTGACATTTTCTAAACTTCACAAATGAAAGTTAACCCTGACTTGGCCCTGACATGACTGGTCCTGGCTAGAGACACAAGCAGACTGACAGAGAAGAACTATATCCAGGTCACACTGGGACTGTGCGAGGATGACATTTAGCAGTATAAGCTAATGGGCTATTTCTGGGTGAGTTAAAGCGGCTTTGTTTCTTCAAGCAGACTGGGAAATAGTGCTGAATGAACAAAATGATGTCACTCAATTTCTTCCCACTGCAGTCCTTCACTCTAATTCAGACAATGAGGATTGTCATTAGTACAGTCCTGTGTATGTGGGAGTATGAGCATGCTGTTGGGAGAGTAAGGGGGGAAAGAATCACAAAATTAAGTAAAAAAAAAAAAAATAGAGAAATAAAGGAATCAATAATTAATGTCAAATATGTGCACAGTGTCTCTGATGGCAGCTCAGGGTGACTTGCCTGGTTGAATTTTATAGCAACTGTGGGTTAGCAGGGCAAACAAACAGATAGAACTGATTGTCCTTTTCTGTCACACACTTGAACTCAGATAACCATCCTGTAATATGTGGACCCAGTATGGAAGGCAGAGAGAAACCGAGAGGGATAGAGAGATTAAAAAAAAAAGAGGAGAAAGACAGGTTTGAGATAGAGGGAGAGGAAGAAGGAAGAAGGGTGCAGTTCATATGAAGAAAGATACTGAATAAGATACGGAAGGAGTAATCGGAGAGACACTGCGATGGAGAGGGCATCATGTGGCAGCGCCCTGTGTTATCTTATCCAGAAATGGATCTAACCTTAGCTGAACACAAGAGTCACATCATTTCTTAGAAACCACCTGACCCGATTTCTGTCCTGCTGCCTGAATATACAAAGGCGTGCTCTGCTCTTGTGTGGCACTTGCAATATTTATGAACAGTAAAGCACGAGAACAAAACCGTCCTGTCTTAACACGGACATGAACATCAAGCCAAAAGCAGGAAACGGGAAATATATAAAAAGGGATAAAAGAAAGTCTTACATGTGCATGCACAGAAAGACACAATATATGCATGCTCACAACACCCATTAAATGCAGCAGAGGCCAGCTGCTCCTCCTATCGCCTCCATTGCTACACTCTCAGAGTCTGACTCAAAACTTTGGGTGGCATTTATCGCAGCAAAGTGAAAAGAAACCACGATTGAAGAAAAAGTACACAGCCTGCCCTTTAATCCCCCAAAGAATAACTTAATACTTAACCTCTGCCCATTTTTCCCCAATAACAACGCAATGTACTGCTGAAAACTATTAACGAAGACTGTGAGCAAGGGGAAGAGGCAAACACCAGCTAGCTAGATCCAATCTCATTAAACGCGGCTGTTAACCATGTTTGGATGCACCACAAAATTGACTTCTGCGTGCTGAAAAATCCCCCCACTGACAGAGAGGCAAACAGACAGGAGAGCGCTGGAGAGAGTCAGAGGGAGATAAAGCCTTGAGGGTTTGATGCCGCGCTCTCCCTCCGTTTCATCTGTGGCAGTAAAGGAACGACCTTCAACCACCTTGAACCCACTGGAGCTGAATTTCAATAAAAGTCAAATTATCACCCGTGCCCATGGGGCCTGTGAAAGGCACTAAGCCTGAATTGACTGTGCATATACGACTATTTAACAGTCATACGGAGGTGTGAGTGAGTCAATCATATGACGCACTTTTATTTCTCACCGAGAGGGAGTCTCAGCGGTGAGCAGTGGTTACTGTACCCTGTTGGGACAGGGTGCCACTGGGATGGATCACTGATTGTTTTTTCCGCGAGTGTGATAGCGGGCGCTTGCGTGTGTGCGAAAGCACATTTGCCTCCATGCGATTGGGAAAGTGTTATTCAATTTAGCCGTGTTCTCCCTTGACCGATGTAGTGAGATCCAGGTAATTGATGCCTCAGTTTGGTTTTCCCCAGCTGTGTGCTCTTCACCAGAGGGACAGTGCTGGCTAAGCCGGTGTGAATGAAAGGAAACGCTCAGTGTGATCTCACTCCCTTAACCACGAGCGAGGTGTTCTTCGGGGATCTCGTTAGTGCAGCTCCACCTCACACGTACATACACACCGCTTCACCAACAACACAATTACATAAGCAAAGAATACATCCCAGGAGTCTGGCTAAACTACTGGTGACCACAGACATTCTCAGGTTGAGATCCCTTCTCATTCTCCCCTTCATTCCTCACTATTTATCACCATAAAAATGCCAGTGGCCTTTTCAATGCCTCCAAGCAAACACAAAGCTTTCCATTAAAAGCAAATACTAAATCTACCTTCTTGCAACATATGCTCGCATGCCTGGGGAAGACTATATTTTTGGAGATGGACTTTGTTTTTCCTCCAGGGTTTTGCTGGAGTCTGCATTCAGCAGTAGGGAATAAGAGATAGAAAAAAGTCCTGAGGCTAAAAGAAAAACTTTCAGCAGAAGATCTTGACCCTATAGCATGAGGCTGATAGAGGCGAGTGAGTTTCTCCAATGAGAATCTATAACAACTGAGAAGGAGGGAAAGAGATAATTTTTACCTCTTGGGAGTAAGACCAGTAAGACTGACATTTTTTGAGTATATTTGTCTGGAGGTCTTTCATCCTGCAGTGGAAAAAAGTACATGCCCTCTCTAGGCTTCTCAGTACTTCTTTAGTGTTGGGGAATGGAGACAGCAAAAAGAAGGACAAGGCTGATTCATTTAGTTTCCAGGGGGAATTTGTGTTTGATGTTCCTCCATCTGATGCTGCCGTTTTTATTTCCATCATCAACCTGCCCACTGTTTTCTTTTGTTTCCTTTTTTAATCAGTTGTTTGTTCACTTTATCTCCTTCCCTTTCTCCTCACTCTTCTTTTTCCAAGCCACTCTGAATGCAAAGCCATAGCTCAGTGAGATACTGTACTCGGCTGGGAGAGCAAATGTCATTTCACATAGATAACATTAAATCTGTTTTGCCACAGGGAGGGTGTGGGTAATTTTGATCTTGTGCCACGCACCCACACATATACATACACACACAGTTTCTGACCTCATCTGATTTGGCATCCAGGATGCCCTGGTGCTTGAGCTCTGGCCCAGAACTCAACCCCAAATGTCACAGCTGTCCAATGACACTCATGGGTAGCGCAAACATCCGCCATCATTTTGGCCCTCTTTGCTCTCTCAACAGTAGCTATGCCAGTACTTGCTGTCATCTTTAAGGCAACATCCATGAACATCCCTAAATGTTTTCTCTTCATGCAGTCATTTTGGATCTTTGAAGCCTTCTGCTGATTGCTAATGTAATGGAGACAACATGGGTGGATCAGAAGGTGAGCTTCTGGATGCAGTAAGACAGCCTGTGGTTACCCTCTCAGCTCGAGATCTGCCTGCCAGAAGAAAGCAGAGAGTTTCCAGGCAGCGCTGTACTTGGCAGCCCCGCCAGATGAGGCTGTTTGCTGGTGTGGTGTGCGCTGTGCTCCAGGAGTCAAAGTGCGACACTCGCTTGACATAAGCTTGCCGCCTTATAACAGTGCAGCTAAAGAGCCGAGACGCCTCGTTAAATATGTAGTGCCACGACCCACTTCAAGCTGTTCCTTTACTTCACACGTAAGAAGCAGTGGCAGCAAACACTCGCTCACGGCTCGCTTTGCACTCAGAAACACACAGATTCACGCATCCACACATGGACACATAAATACAGGAAACACAAGCCGCTTACACAGCTGTAAAAGCTGCTCCAAGCTATTAAATTATTTCTCCAGTTGTATGCCAACGTGTTAGAATAGATACAGGTGTATGTCCAGCGTGGGTGTGAGTATCTGCTGGTAGCGTCAATAGCTCTGGTGGGAGACACAAGTGGTTTGCAGGTGTTTGCAGAGAACCCGTCAGGACCTACTGTACTTGATATGAAATGGCAACAGTGTTTGTGTTGGAGGGAATAAGTGCACCTTTGAGTGTATAAGTGGTGTAGGAGAAAGTGTATATAATACTTAACGTTTGTTTAAAACTTCTTGGAGGGCAAGGCTGGAATTTACTGTACTTCTGTGTGCCACATGTTTAGACAGTCGTAGTTACATAAAACAAAAGTGTGTTTCTCTAGCTGACGCAGTTAATGCCATCCATCCTGTGAATTTGTATCTGTCCAACATCACTTCGATTGTAAAGCTCCCTGAGAACAATTTTGTGATTTGTTGTGTGTTATTTGGCTGTATAAATAAAATTGACATGACTTGACTTGAAACATTGGAAACAGCTGGATACACAAGCAGCAGAATATTGATCCAGAGACGCCATGATGACTGCAGGTGTTCCAGTCATCTCTGCCAACGACCTGCATTGTGCTTGAGGAGGCAAGCCAGAGACAGACAGATAGAAAAAGAGCCTAGGGAGGTTTCATTACAAATGTTAAGTAGAGCAGAAAGGCTCTGTCTCATCCCCGAAAAAATTAACACTCAGCCCATGGGGTTCAACAATTCTTTGGCACAAGATTTGCACAAAGTGTACCACTTCAATCAAATATGAATACAAAGGAGACACATTTCTTGATTTTTTGCAAATATTAATATATTTGACCATTTTTTGCCCTCTTACAGACACACTTTACATAAATTTGACCACTGTTAGGCCAACAATAATAATGATTTAGTTATTTCCCATGCAGATCTGATCAGCTGAATAGGTTGGAAAAGCCTCAGAAGCAGCAGACACTAAAACATTCCTCTGATATCCATTTAAATGAGTGGGTCATCATTCCTTCCAGGCAAGCTGACTAAAGCTTCTTACTCAATGGCAAACATTATTACTTCACAAAGCAAGTTGTTTAATTGCTACATTAACAAATTATATGGCATAGCTGTCACTTTTTGTGTGAAATGTACACACTAAAATGTTCAAATGAATTCAAATGCAACACACAACAGCCTAATCTGTTGTAGAATTAATGTTGTTCCATTCATTTGTGGTGACCCACGTAAGGCAGTAGCCTTGGCGATTTTCCAGGATTTATCAATTATTTTTTCCATCTATAGTGTGAAATTTAAATGCTTCTACATACAACTTTCCAGATGATTTTGTACCATAATTATCCATTCATTACAGCTTGTTAGTTTTCTCTATATTGCATTTGCGAAGATAACAATAACTTAGTTTATGCAACAAGGGAAGCAACAGAGTGAATTTTAGGAATACCCCTTATTGAAGTTTAAGGCACCATATATTTTTCTTTTACACAGTGACATTTGAATTCGAACCCATCATTACAGATCAAATAATTATTATTTTCCCAGGGTGGCTTGAATTTCAAATAAAAGGTAACAGCCCTAATGCATCAAGGCGATACCAGACTGTTTTATAGATGTTGTTATGGAGGAAACTAACTCCACATTATCTACCTTACGTGTATGCCATAATACTCATGAGCAAATGAAAAACAAAACACAATGTACCTTTAGTCATAAGCTCAGTACAAACAGTCATTGTATAAATAAGATAAAACACAAAACACTGTTTGACGGTAGCAAGAACAAAGATTTCACCCTCTATTATAAAAGGCAATTTTCCAAATGTTTGCAAGTATACACAGTACATTTCATAAAATGCTTTTACTCTGGCTTAAGTGTATACTGAGCAAATATGACTACCATTTCATGAAGTGTTTGTTATCTGCGGTTGTGCACTTATTAATGTAGATGGGTGCTGGAATGACTGCCAGAGTTATCACACGTTACTACGCCTCTTTTCTCCTCCCCAGGGCTGTGTTACCCCGTGTGTCCCCTGACAGCTCGCTCCAAATAATGAGGCTGACAGACCAAAACAAACACAGGTACAGAACATAGGTAGACAAAACCAAACAGCAAGTAGGCCTAGAGCCAGAGGACTTGAAGGAACAAGGCCGGCAACTTGCTATCTTTGGCAAGACCTTTGGCTACTGCTGTGGTGGCTGTGGCTGGCTAGGGTAGACTATGAGTCATAACACTGCTTTTTTCCCCTGCCTTTTGCATCTGCATTTCTTTTTTTTTTATCTCTTTTTTTTCACTTTTTTCTGCTCTGCTGTACACAGATGCAGTTGGTCATTGCCTCTGCAAAGGCATAAGGCGATAATTGATGGTGAGATAATGCACTGCGCTACCCGCTCTTTCTTTATTCCTCCTTTCCTTCTCTCTGTCTCTTGCGTCTGTCTCCGTCCCTTTCTCTTTCCGTGTCTCTTCTCTCTCACTCCCCAGGTGTGCTGGTGGCTGGAACTAAATGATGAACAGAGCCACAGTGTCTGCTGTCTCTAATGGGGACATTATGCAGGAGGATGGGAGAAGTGCTCGCACCACGCTCGTAAATCACACACTCCTGTAGAGACTCACTGCAAGGCCTCACTGCTCCACTAACCCTGCAATAGATACACACATATAAAAAGGAAAAAAAAAGGTACTCTGGCACACACACGCACATTTGCAAACACATAATGAGTATTTGCATTTATGGACACATGAATACGGATAAACACACTCACACAAATGCACATCTGCACTTGTGATGCGACGGCACAGCCCATTTATCTGACCTCTAGCGCGTAGTCAACATTTGCCATGTAACTACTGGGACACACTTCACTTACATCTGTCCAATGACAGCACCTCTGCCAACAGGACAGTATGCTACACCAGAGCTTGTGTCAATGTGATTGAAGTTTGACAGAGCAGTTAAAGCATTATTAGTGCTCCCTGTCACAGCCCAGCACACACAGAGGCCTGCTGGTGGCACAGGTGAGGTAAACACAGGCCCCATTTAGCATATTACCCATCAGTCAACACGACAGGCAAAGGAGATAAAGAAATGCACACCCACTGTGAGTGGGAAAACAAGCACTCCAGTCTGCCCTGTCTCACAATGAGGGCTATATGAAGGTATTTTGGCAGGTGTGTGCACAGGCAACCCACACACATGCCCACAGACATTCAAACCTGCACGCAAAAGAATAACACGCAGCGACACATGCTTCTATGCACACACACAGGTTGATGACAGAGGAGGCATTATCCAAAGTAAAATATCTCCAGGAGATGCCTCACATAGCTAATTGACTGTGATGAGCCAGCGCCAGCATGCCTTAATGCTTTCTTTTTCCCTTTCTTATTTATCCCTCAATTTCCATTTTATCTGCACAAAGATAATCTGGAGAAATCCACAAAGTTGGGTATTTCTTCTGTGAGATTTATAAGCCACAAATCCTTGAAAATATCCCCAACTGCTGATGCATGGTTTATTGCTACTACAAATATGCTAATCTCACAAATCCGAGGTGAGGAATTTGATTTATTATCTGCCTCAATATAACTATCGCTTCACAACAACATACTCCATTTGACACCTGCGATGATGGAAGTGAAAGAAAACGTCAACTCCCATTTCCAGGACCATTTAGGGGGGGAAAAAAAACCTTGCCAGTTAAGGTACGAGTAAGACACATGGGAGTCAGCACACAGTAACAATGGTAAGCTGTTAACAGTTAGTGTGTTGCCAAAAGGCAGGGGGGCCATGATGTGGCAACAGGGGCTTATCCAACGGGGTTGTTTGGACTAGAAACAGACACCTGGAACAGTGGTAGGGAGACTCGTTTAAATGCTCTCTCCTCAGGAAGTCCATGAACCAAGTTGACCTTCAGTGACTCAGTCAAATGTAGACATGCATTACTGTATACAAACACATACACTAACATGGGTCTTGTTAAGTAACTGGCAGGCTGCAGGGGCCTCTTGGTTGCATTCTACTTGTCATTGTGTCATATTTCACAAGAAATATGTAAAAAGAAAAAGCTAAGGATAGGTTAAAAAAAAAAAAAACAACAGCATGAGATCTTCTGACGGAGCGATTGATACAGCGGACAGAAGGGAGACAGCACGCATACTCTCGTTGCGATGTTTACACGGTCTGCTGGTATTTGTCTTACATCTTTGAAATGGCATGAAGCAACCTTTATCCAGCGTGATTCCTCCCTGAAGATAATGGATTGTGAACACAAAACCTCCTCCTCAAACCCCGTCATCTGCCCCTTTCCTCACTTCCATCATCAACGGACACACGAACACACACACACACACACACACACACACACACACACAGAAGCGCAGACACTGCAGACAGAGACAGACAGACACACACACACACACACACACACACACACAAACACCTCTGTCAACACTCCCTGAGGCAGTAGCGTTAATTCCTCCTAGCCTATTCTCAGTCACACATGGCCGTGGAGGCAGTCGCCAGTTGAGCCTTACTGCTAGATTAACCTTTGCTCTCCCCACAGATCTGTTTTTCAGTGAGACCGGCAGTAGGACAGGGGCCATGGCTGGCAGATAGTAACTCATTGTCAGAACACTGTCAACGGCGGGCCCTGCATTAGTGGCTTTTGAAGAGAGGGACTGTTGACGTGGGCAGGGTGCCAGCCAAGAGGAAAAACAGGCCCACTGCCCCACACAGCACTTAACCTGACCTCTCCCCTCAGGATGTGGGGAAAGGGTGGAGGAGTGTGAGAGTGTGTCGCCGTGTGTACGCGTGCACACGTGTATACATGCGTGGCGGTGAGCGTGGAAGTGTTTTCTCTGCGCTCGAAAAAGTGCGTATTTTGGCTGCTGATAAATCCCAAAGCTAGAGAAAGAAAAACAATACTGGCACTTTCTTCTCATTTCTCGAGTTTCTCACTGGTGCACAATCTGCGATCCTTTTTTCCCTATCCCCCCCCTGTGGTCTGTGTTACATTTACCAGAGGAAAAGGTCACATGTCATACTAAATGTAATGAGCATGTTCTGGAGAAATACAGCCACTGGCACTCGGGCTGTGCAGTTAAAACAGGAGCGAGTACTTCAAAATTGTGAAAACCTCAAGTAAAAACACAGAACTTGGCTATTCTTAATCCATTTTTATTCTCTGTACATGCTTTTGGGCAGGTACACGCACTTTAGCAGAATTACATGCGAAACCAAAGGTTAGCACACAAGCTTTAGTTATGATCTGCGGTTCAACTGATGGATTGACCCACATGAACAGCAGTACATCTATGCAGTGAGTAAAACCATAAAGAATTAATTAGCTGTGAAGTATTTGTTTTACTGTAAAAATCAATACTAAATGCCTTTCACCATTATCAATGCAATACTTACAACACTCACTGACTGGTCTACATTTGCACTTACAGTGCTCACTCAAGTCAAGTGTTCTGTTCCAATGGAGAAATAAATGGACTTTCATGTCTTTTAACTTAGTAGACTAGACCAGACTTCCCAGAGAGAGGGAGTGAAAGACAATGAAAGAGTGGAAATGTGCGATAAAGAGACAACATGACAGAGCTGCTGATCTGCCTTGCTGCAGTTTTGATAAGATATTGGCCTTTAGTTCAACCAAGATGCCGTTACAAAAGGCACAATGGACAACTAATTTCCTGCAAGTGAAGAATGGTCAGAGGCCTGTGAACATTCCAGTTCCACCTGCCTCAGCTCCACTCAGCCAAAATCCGGTTTAAATTACTTATAATATGGCGGAGAGAGAAGGAGGATGAAGGGGGTGGAGGGACGGAGCAGGAGCAGCCGCCGGCAGCTTTGTACCTCATTGTGTGGTATGAATAACACGGAATGGCAAGATAGTGCCAAACAAAAGCGGAACAGGAAAAGGCCAATGGAGAGTTCCTTTCAACAGCCTTGTGTCTCTCTCGTTCTCCCCAACCCCTCTACCCACCCCCATGTCACCCAGGTGAGTGTTCCTTGCTCTGCTGCTCACCAAGTGAAAAGCCATTCCTGCCAATGAGATTCCCAGGTGGGTAATGTACTCTTTAGAGCACCTTATTCTCAACTAAGAGCAGACATGGGCTGCAAGTCATGGAACTGAACTGCTCTCAACAACAGTCCCAGCCCAGAAATTGAGCAGGCAGGATGTGAGAGAGAGAAGGCTGGGAGTGAAAAAGCGATTTGGGTTTTAATGAAGCGCTGATGAATGGGTCTCAGACCCCGGCAGCAATAACTCAAAGCCCAGGCGAGACATGCGCCTGGCAGGGCTAAGAGCTGTACACTGCTGGTTCACAGCAGGGCCACAGCAACCTCACACTTCTTACCCATGGACTAGATAGACATGACACATATTGTCTAAAGTCTGGTTTGTAAAGCAGAGAAAACTGTTTAGTTTTGGTTGTTCATAATATATTATTTTATTTTTAGGATAGGCCACTGTGTGGGTATGAGCAGATATGTGCAAGTGGGGATTGGGGAGTATATTGTATGTGCATGTAAAACCCAGTCATGCGGTCATAAAGCACAATAAATGTTAAGATTGATATGTCAAACCCAGCGGACAGGAGCATATAAAACCCCAGGCCAGGTCCAAGACCTCAGGCCTGTTCCACATTACAGAGAATACTGAAAAATCAAAGCACATTATGTTTATTATGCTTCTTGATTTACAACATCTTTCACAACCTTTGCAATAAAAACGTCACAATATTGCTCTTAGTCTTATACAGTGATAGATGATGTATTTGCCATTTTTGCTATGAGCAGCTGTGTAGACTGTAAATATGTAACTTTAGAGGAGATGCTCTTGAGATTCTGACAATAAAATTTCACATTTTGTAACTGCGTATCCAAAGTACAGATGTGTGAAATTGTGGCAGATTTGAATACAAAATAAGGATTAAACTCATCACTGGGTGGTGGTCTTGTCAAATGCATCCTGAAAAACCTGTAAACTCATCAGTTGAAAAAGCTACTGTAATAAAGTACAACATAAAACTGTTTATCTGCAATGGATTTTTGAAGAGTGGATTAATGTATGCTGTTCCAGTTTTTGTTGGAATTACAGTAAACCTAAATAAAATGTCACACTGAGGAACTAGATTGTTGCCCTGCTGTCGACAGGCATTCTGTTTTATTGCCCATTTGTTTGATGAAACTACTTTATCGTCTACAGTCATAGTAATGCCAATTATAAGGCATGATTATGTGCATCTGCCTCACTGCCCCCTTGGTATGAACTTAGTTCCATGCAGATTAACCAGTGGCTGTCAGAGGCATAGTGTACACAATATAGGCAGCTGGGGAGCCCTCCAGAAACAAGTGGCATGAATTGTTCTCAACAGCAATTTGCTCAAAAAGCTCACGGTAGCTCCCAAGGTTCAGAGAGCTCATAGTGTCAAGAACAGGCCAAAACCTTCGTGTGAACATTTTTTTTTTTTTAAATGAGGTAACAGAAAAGGAACGGCAAACTAAGTCACAAAGAGGTGAAGAGTTTTTATCCGGTCATGTGACATGACTTACTTTACTAAAAATAAATGGGAAGGCACTAGAGACTGCTAGAAAGCAAAAAGTTTGCCACTTGACGGACTTACACCTTTACTAAGAAAAAAAAAGGCCACATATTGACCAGCACACAACAAGACAGTTGTAGAAATTTCATGATAGTTTCATACACATGCTTTAACTGCGATGTTTCTTCTTTCTTCTACACTTTCAAAAAGCCAAAGGAATGCTAATACAATAAGTAGTAGGTTTTCTTTAATTGATAATAATATTCAATAATGATCTGAGTCTCCCCGATATCTGCACGTAAATAAATTTGCTTTTATTCAGTCAGTCAAGTTGACAGCCAAGTCTGTATTTCTGCACAGGTTTTGGCTTTTTCCATGGCTGATATAACTTATACATCAATAACTGTAGTTAGTGTATATGCATGAGTATACACCCTCGTAAACTCACTTGCATGAAACTTTTAATCATAAGCTACCATATGTCTCCTTTCTGTAGATCCCCTGCGGCCTCACTCCCAGCCAGGCAGCACAGCTTTTGTGTTGAGTCCACCTGTGATCGTTCCAAATCCAGCAACGCAACTCGGCTGTTGCGCTGAAAACCTCTCCACTTGGTTTCACAGTGGCCTAAAGCCAGTGTGAGAGTCATGCTCGGTTCAGAAAAGAGCTAGTGGGGGGGAGCGCCGAGGACAGGCTCATGAATACTCATGCCATAGTAATTAAACTCTTTCGGATGCACTGTGCTATCTTTTTCCTCCTACTGTTTCTCTTTTCTCTTTTTGCCCATCACAGCCTCACACACAAAAACACACATCTCCCTCTGTCTGAAGGACAGAGCAGACTGGCAAGGCAGAAGGGCGGTAGATTGCACCGAGGCTATCAGGGATTCCAAGACAAACCTTGGACACTTTTACTGTGCATCACCTGTGCCAGCAGCAATGCACATCTGCCTTGCATCTGCTCATTACAGGTGATTAGCAAGATGATATGGTATATTTTCCACTCTCTAAATGTTATGCTGAAGTAAACGTACCTGGTGTCTTTCTACATTAAAAAGCCAGAATATGTGTGAAAATCATGTTCCCCATCTGTCCGGTTAGGCTTTAGAACAATAAAGAGCAAACATATATTCTTGCTTTTTCTTCTTCTTTATGCCTGGCCTTCATATCCGAACTCCTGGGTGGGCTTAAAAATAACCTGTCAGACATTACACCTACATCATAGCAAAGATGACCCAACAGGCAAACAAACACACAAGACTGACTCAATAATCAGCCCACATACCTACGGAAGATGGCATACCAGAAAATAGCTCCTAGCTACAGCAACGAAGTCAAAATCTTTTACGGTGGAATATACTTGGAATGATTGCCTGGGCAAGACAGTGACTTGTCAGCGCAACCACAAGGGAGACCTGCAAAGCAGCCATCTTTTGGACTGTTTGGTTAAGTGACATGGACAAAAAAACACATTCAAATGTCAAGTTAAGTGCAATTAAATACATTCATGGTAAAGTGTTGACTAACAAGACAAAAGCAATCTCTATCAGTATTCCTAAGGACAGTGAGAATAAGCTCTATTAACATAACTGTTTAGAACAACAAAACAGAACGCAGAGTTGAGATATGAACTCATAGGATTCCAAATTGAGAGTCACAGACAACCAATGGCGGGTAATTTGCAAATAATATCGGTAATTGAAGCAATTAACTTTGTTTTGTTGTGGAAAAGAAACCATTTAGACACTCGTGCGTGCAAGCACATGCACAGCCACTCTCAGGCACAAACACAAATACATACAATCCCTCTCCTACACACATACACAGACAAACACATAAGACAAACATACCTTCACTAGGGTGTGGGATGAAGAGACTGAATCTACAGCTCACAGTGTATTTTTTATTTATACTTAAAGTGCAGGTCTAAAATATAATGCCGAAATGCTAAAATCAGCATCATATACTGTATATAGCTACTGACAAGAGGCCACTTATTATTCAGATTAATAATTAACAAACTGTGTTAAAAGGCATTCCATTCAGTGTTGTCTCTCTCATTTCCACAATGTACCAGATGGTGGTCCTCTCACTCCTTTGTTAACACATTTTTCTTTTTGTGTTATTTTTGTGTCTGCTATACCTCAGTCTACCAACAGACAGATGAGGACTTGGACACAAAACAGGCTTAAAGCATCCGCCCCTCTATTTTTGCACAATGGCTGCTCAGATAACTAGCTTGCAGTATTTCATGCAGTGATGAAAATCTCTGCCCAGTCTTCAGGGTAAATTTTTCAGCACACCTGCTGAGATGGGAAGGCCTTCTATCAAAACAAAGCCTCACCAGACAATTTGGATGAATACTGATGCAAGACCGAGAGAAGTAGTTCTTTAAAGGCCTTAAGTTATGCATATATTTGTCATGGAGCAGTAGCTGGGTTTCCAAAAATAACTGGCAGTGACAGCGCCATTTTTATGCTGCTGTCTTCATGTATTCTTTTCAAAAGTGTAGAAAGTATAATATGCCACAGATGTCTTTCATATATTGTGTATACCAGGCATTTATTCCATGTTTAACCATCTATTATTTACAGGCTTCTAAACCTTTTTGGCCTATTTTTAGGTTGTCAAAAGAGTGGTATACTTAGTATATTCTTTTCAAGAGCATGAATGGAGGTCCAAAAAGAATACTGACTGACAGATATACAGAGTAGCAATACACAGCAGCTATATGCTCGTAGACAACACTGGCTGATAGTATAATTAACTTGATATTATCATCCTCTAATGATGCAAAACCTTGCTTTTATCTCACAGTGAGGGAGATCATCTTCCCATGGGAGTTAAATAAAAATTCTCAGTGCAGGATACATCCTTAGATGTGAGCAGCTTGTAGCAGTGCAACATTACAGACAGGAGGGCAGTTTTACTCATGAATCTCAACATGTTTGTCTAATGCTCAATGAAAGAAAATCAGGAACAGGTAGCAATTGGAGGCTGTGTTACACAGGTAACTCAGCAAATAAAATATCCTGGACCAGGATCCTGTGTTTAAATTTCAAATTTGAAGATATTACATACATAGTTTAGGTAGCTTGTTTACATAGCAAGTATCTGCCGTTTGACTTGAATAATTTGAATGAATACCTTCAATTACATTTCTACTATACTTTATACAGCATTTTGACAATGTCTTGAGCTATCCAAATCCTGAGCAGACTGATGAGAGACACTGTCTCTCCAAAGTCCTGCAAGTTAAAGAAAGTAAGAGGACGGCACCTAATCTGCTGATCTCATCAGAGGATTTAACTTCATACAAAAGACTGCTCATCTGCATTCACCACAGCAGCCGCGGAAGAATCCTGCCGAGGGTCCGGACTACTATCTCTCTTTCCCTGTGTTCTTTCCCGGCCGTGCCTTTTTTCTCCATGTTCACCTTTCGTCTGTTAATCCCTGTCTTTCATGCCAACAGGAATGGGCGGATTAGAGCTGGGAAAGTATTCACACAGTACACAAACCCCTCGCACCCTGGCAATATATCCCCACGCTCTATATTCGGAAATTGCCTGTCTGTATGTGCGCGTGTGTATGTGTGCGCTGTGTATGCTAACCACTATGGGACTTCCATGTAGGTGTGAGATGTGTGTGGGTGGTACAGTGCTTTACAACACGGTATAATTTACTGTGAACAGTCCATCACTACTTCCTTTAATCCTGATTAAATTAGCTGGGTCTTCTGGCGAAACACTCAACACACACACACACACACACACACTGTATACACAGGCATATCCTTTGTCTTTTTCTCCCTCCTTCTCATTTTCTCTCCCTTTTTCTCTCTCTTAAAAAAATACACACACACACACACACACACACACACACAGACACACACACACACACACATAAATACACACTCCACCACAGCTGAGTCTCTTCAGCAACTTTGGAGAAGGATAAACCCACCTGTTTAGAGCAGGCCTGTCTGTCTTAGGCACAGTCTAAATGGAGTTAAATTTTAATCCTTTTCACTCTCCCCTGTCGTTCTTGGGCTTCCTTCATCTGTGGGCACAGCTAAACAAGACCAGCTATGAACACACACAAACACACACACACAGACACATATACTCAAGCTGCAGCCTCACTTGAGCTGAGCCTTTGTGGGACTGAAACAGCAAAGCAAGTAGTCTTTCACAGATGATGGGCAAAGACTGGCAGCATCTAATAAAATGGTATTAGACGGTCCAATCTGTCCAATCCATTTAGGGCTGATGCCTCTGCATTCCTTCTCATTGCAGATGGTTTGGGATATGGATTAATTTTCAGACCCTTTGCGGAGGCAACTACTGCACAAGAGGAGGGTGACCCCCTCTCTCAGGTCACTTTCACACGCTTGATCACCCACAGATGCGCACAAACACAAATTTATTCTGGGGTCGGAGTGGGTGCTATTTCTATGAGCCATTAGTGGTTGTATTAACACTCTAAAATGGCCACCTAACATTTTAAGACCTAAGGCTTTCAGTAGTCTAGTGAACGATGGGTGCTCTTAGGGCACTTAAATCTGCAGACAGAGACCCTGACACAAATAAACGCAAGTGCACATGTCCATACACAAAAGCCATTCAGTCTTCAGTGTGTCAGCCACACAGCAATAAAAATAGATTAACAAGGCTCCAACACTTATGAACACATCCAGAATAAAAATATCTACTAACAAGGGCAATATGGTCAACAACACAAAACAAATACCAGCACCTTTTTGGATTGACTAACCACAGCAGAACTACCAGTCTATCAAGCCACGGAAAGCATGAGAGTGCACATTTCCATTCTGACCAAATACAACACTTGGTAATTTGGGCTTTTTACACAGCTCAGTAAAATCATCTGGTGCAGTCTTCGATGGTCCACTATCCTTGATCTATAGTATGCGGGCTACAGATCCTCAATGACTGCGTAGAGGGAAAGCTCATACTGCAAAGCCCCAAATGATGGTTTTGCATTATGTGTCAAGACAATGCAAGACAGAGCAACATTTAATTAACATTTCTAATTGTGCCTTGAAGGCTGCCTCGATTTAGTGGTGGCTTCATCCGCGCCTGATTATGTTGCAATGATGAGGTTAATGGTGCTGGATATTTGGCTGCTTGGCAAACATTGAGCGTGAGGATGTTGTAGGGTCTATGTTGCCCCTGGCAACCCAATATTCAGATGTGAATAAACAGGGGCTGTGAATATGTGTGTGGATATTACCATTGCAACCTGTGTATGTGACCTTGACAAAGCCACCTGCTTTATGTGGCGAATCCACGTTTGACTTAATCAGTTTACTCGATGCAAAGTAATTATTCCTTTCCTTTAAGACAACGATTCACGTTCAGAGGTGCTGTCGACTTCAGAGTCGCAATATTCAGAGCACGAATATATATTCTGGAGTGGTGCTGTCGGTATTTAAAAACACCACTTTTACTAGACTACCATGATAGATTGAGTCATAATGTAAGTCCCAAGCCAGTTAGTGGCTCTGTGTGTTAGCCTGGACTGTCTGTCTCTCACAAAGTTGGTGAGTCACTCATTTGGAGCAAATTCAAGTAAAGCCTTCCACATAGAGAATCATTGGTTGTGCACCAGTTAAAAGAAAACACACACACACACACACACACAAACACGCACACTAAGAGAGGCACATTTTAGCACACAACACTCATGCCATATTATTCTGGCTCACTAAACTCACTTGACTCTCTGCCAGTATAAATGTAAAAGTCACCCCCTACCTTCCCTACTTCTGTCTTCACTCTTGTCCTGACTTTCCCGTCCTTGCTCCCTTCTCTCCTTCCCACTTCAATTCCAGCTCTTCCTTCCATTTCAAAATAAACGATATAATCCCAGAAACGAACGAGGGTCATAAATGGGCCTTTGGTTTATTGTTAACAAATAGTTTACAACATAGCAAAGCATTCATAAGGACACAGCGCCGAGCATGCAGTTACAATGGCCGTCCAGTGGAGAAGATGGAATTGGTAGAGCAAAGATAACAGCTGTAAGATAACAAAGACAAACCTGCTAACATAGAAGGAGTCAGAGAGGCACCCAGAGATCTGAAAGCCATTAACTCTGGTGCTGGCTAGGAGGAATGGGGTCTGTGATGGCCTATTTCTGTGGGCTCTATATCTCATTAGGGGCTCTCAACCCAGACCGCATGTTGGGTGATTTATTTGGCCTCAAAATCTTTCTTTTTTTATTTTTTTTTTAAATCAAGTGTGGCAAGTGGGTGCATGTGTAAGCCCAGTTGTACAAGCCTGGCCCATCTATGTGTTCCATCACCCCGAAAAGGCCCCGAGCCCAGTTGTCATGGAGATGGGACACAGGTGCTCCAATGGCTCCCCAGACACTTGTGACGTCATCGTGAAACAGGAAGAGGAAATAGTCCAGCTCTAAATTCCCCTTTGCATACAGAGCTACTTCATCTTGGCCAAAACATTGTTATGACTCGAAACTTAACTTCAGCAAATTTCTGGGTCACCAATCCATGTCATGCTATTGAGGCTGTTTCACAATAGTCCATTCACTGTGCACTGCAGGCCAGCTGGTAGGGTATAGCATCCACACGCAGCCAAAGACTCTATAATGAAACCTGGAGCAGTAACGTTTTTCTCTCTTGATAAAATACAATGCTGACTCTGGATCATCCATGTCTGTGCTTAATGTTGATGGGAGTGGAGGAGGAAGATATGCCTTGAAGTTACATTATTAAAAAACTAAATAAAAAAACGAAATAAAAAAAAGACTCCTGCTCCATAGCATCGTGTGTTTATTCATACATAATATCTGTATGTGAACAAATTTCTGAGTTTTATGTTATTCTTTCTCTTGTGATGAGTTCTCTCACTACACAGAGTAGGCCGAAAGAGGAAACATGGGGTCAATGCCCGTCTGTCCTAAGGTCTCAACTCTGAGGCAGGAAATGAGCTGCTGTGTTCAACAATCACTTTGGATAAAGGAAAGATTTGTTTGAGCTGTGCCAACCCTAATAATCGACCCTGTGTGTGAGTGTGTGTGTGTGTGTGTTTAAGAGAGAGAAAAGAGTATGAATGAATATTCCAATGTAGGCTTATGGGTAACATTTGTTTTATTCAAAGCAGCAGGTTTCAACATGACGTGTAGTCCCTTCATTGTGAGACATTGTAAAACATGTGGGCTTGGCAAACCAGAGACCTATAGATCAGACAGCCAGGCCCAACCAGATGGCCCTGGCCAAGCAGCCCTCCTCTCTGTCAACCTCATCACTAATTAGGATGTTTACATTGGGCCCCATGTGTCTGTGTGCAAGTTTATGAGCTTCCTAAATGAGCAGAGAAATTAGTGAGGTGTTAGTTGAAAGTGCAGTACAGCAGCTTTTGCAGAACCCTCACAACTACGGTAAATGTAGAAAGCAGGGATGGACTGGGAATGAGACATTGCCCTGGACTTGCAGCAATGTGGTAGGAATCTCTAGAAACATCCATCCATCCATTCACTATCTATCCCGTTTATCCTTAGAGGGGATAGAGCCCGTGGAGGGGCTGGAGCCAATCCTAGTTGACAGTGGGCAAAGGCGGGGAACACCCTGGACTGGGCAGCAGTCAATCACAGGGCTGACACATAGAGACAGGCAACCATTCACATCTACGGGCAATTCAGAGTCACCAATTAACCTAACATGCATGTCTTTGGACTGGTGGAGGAAGCCAGAGTACCCAGAGAGAACCCATGCAAGCACGGGGAGAACTTGCAAACTCCACACAGAAAGGCCCCAGCTGGCGGGCGGGTTCAAACCAGGAACTTTCTTATCTCTGGATAAGTAAAATATATAATACAGGTAGACTTTTGTTGGTGAAAAGACATATTTTCTACCTCACATTTTCTAGCAATTTAACAACTTCTGCACCACAGATTTTTCACACTTTGGTTTGGGGTGGGATCTAAAAACACATCTAGGTCCCCTGACTTCAGCCTCTTAAAATAATACCAAATTGGGGTGCCACTGGCATCTTCTAGAGCTGCGAACTGCAGATGCACTATACTCAACCTGGATGGGTAATTAGTATATATAAGTATATTAGTATAATATTATAACATTAAATAAAAGTATAATGTTCATATAATATTAATATATTAATTATGTTAGTATATTCATATCTTTTTTACAAGTACTAATTTGTCAATAATCAGAACCATTCTTATTATCCTTATTGTTTTCTGTCTTACAAAAAAAAGAAAAAGAATAATTTGTTATTTTAAAACATTTGGCTGCACCAGCTTCAAGGGACTTCAACCTCTTCTCTCTCAGCTTTTCAGCACCACCGTTTTTTCTCTTTTTGTTTGTCCATCTTGCTCTATTCCATCATTTATCCAAATGTCCCCACCTTGATGAATAGAGGTGGGGCCCAGGTAAAGTTAATATGGACTGGACCAAAAGTAACTGGCTGGGAGAAAGAGGCTGACAGATGTAATACCCAACCGCAGTGGGCCAGCAGCCCACTTGCCCGGGCTAGTCAGCCACATGGCCAAAGCGGGCCCACACTATCTCTATTGGCCACAGGGCGAGCAGCCCACTGGGACTTCTCCTGGTGCTCCCTATGTCCAGTCTAACTATGGTAGTAAGTGTGATGTAGGGACATTTGGGCAAACAGATGAATGCATTTGGATTTTTTAAAGGCGAATAAGAGAGTTGCTCCCTTTACTTGCAGGTTGACTTCAAAAAGTTACTTTAGCTTCTTGCTGTGGCAAAACACATTTCAGAGCTAAAGTAAAAGATTCTTTGGTCCACATTTTGTCCTGCACTGTGATTCACCACGACTTCTCTGCTTGAACATAATGAACAGGTTTATGCAGCTTTATAAAATAACCAAACCCACTGTGTCTAGCTAAAAGAAACTCTTTATTTATACACCCGGAAAGAAGAGGTTTATCAAGATGTGCTGAAGAACTCTCTCACACACCCAAACAGTCCCTCAGCTACCCTGCTACCTATAATAGCTATTCAATGAGAATGACATTGCCCCATCTCATCTCTGCTAAATCACTGCCCTCAATTTCTCCATGGGTGACCAGTTCTTTTCTCCTATCAATCTTAACTTCTGCCACCACTTATTTCTTACCCCCCAATTTTATATCAAAATGTTCTGGATTTCTCTTGGTTTCTCAATTACTCAAACCACCCGCCATTTCTTTTTCCCCACACCACATCTCACTATTTCAATATATCCCGCACTCTCTACTGTGCTGCTGTACGAGCCTGGAACCGCAGCAGTCTGATGGCTAACGGCAGGGGAACATGTTGAGGGTTTACTAAATGTTTAACATGCAGCCAGAACCGTCGCGGACGGGCGCCCAGCCAACAACCTTGTTTTATTTGCAATAATGGCTTCCTCTTGACAAAATATCTGTTGGTGGAGGCAGTTGATGTCTGGGTCTGTGTGTGAGGGAAATTTATATGTGTCAAACATGAGCAGCCATAACTTGTGACTAGAGATTCTTTAACCTGCTCATCATAGATCTTCGTGTGTCTGTGTGTGTGTGTGTGTGCGTGTGTGAGTGTGTCTCTGTGAGTGATTGTTTTTTGATACTGTGCTACCCCTCACAATACATCTTCTGTAATGGCTGGGTGACTGGGCAGGCCCCCTTCTATATGGTGGGGTGGCGTAAATCAGAGTTGATTTGGCTTCCTGCCACTGATGTGTCAGCTCACCCTGTCCAATGAGGATCCAACAAATAGCATTCCACGTCACTCACATCATACTCCATAGATCTTCCGGACGGCTACAGTATCCCCCTGCCTTTTTAAGACTCCCCCGGACTTCTGGTTGTTCCCCCCTGCACGTCACTCCTATGGATTTGCTGCAATACAATGTCATCTCTCTTCCTTTGGCCCCTCAAATAGGCCTGTCAGAGTATTTCCACTAGATCAAAAGCCCAGATGGCTACAGTCAGCGGGAGTGAGAGGGAAAGCCTCCAGTATAAAGACTGGAATGGAATCAGGTGACATGGAATATACTGGGTTCAAAATCTCATTGTGCTGCAAGAACACAGGGATAGCTCTGCCTTCATTCATGTGCAGCTCAAATAAATGTGGCAGGATATGGAGAGGAAAAACATGAGAAGCAGCGAAATGGTGAGACACTGAGAGAATCCCCTTTCCCCCCCCCCCGCCATAGCTGCTGTTCTCATGTTGCAGTTGTTTTTGAGAGGGAAGCAGAGCACTGGGTCCAATTTCTGTGTGATTGTGTGTCTGTGTGCTTGCTGCCATGTCTGCTCGCTGCGCGTAATTTCTCCAGTGGCCATGACAGAGGAGCAACCGCACGAAGTGTGCAGTGACAAAGCGGTGTGTGTCCACGCCGCTGTTCTCTTCCTGCCTCTGCAGTAGGACAAGCAGATTGATGTTACAGCAGTGGAGCACTATTTCGCTAGCATGTCGGGTCACTATCTGCACTCTGTGCCTCAGGAGAGAGCAAAAGAAGAACATGATTCCCTCTTTGTCCATGTCCTCATCTACCTCGTTCTCTTTTTCTTCCACTTTCGGCCTCTCCTCCTCTGACCCCAGGCTTTTCTTTCTCTTCAAGTTAACACGCTTTGCAAAGTGCCACTTGGCGTCTTCGACGTCTGCGACTGCCTGCAGACACAGTGGGTTTCCGCCCTGCGTCCAGCTTCTGCACAACACAACACAGGCTGGCTGAGCGGCCGAAGTCAACAGGATACAGTGCGACTCTGTGAAACACGAGAGACTGCAAGGGTGCTTTGTACGGAGCCTGAAGGTAAACACTGGAGACCAAGTCACTGTATTAAATTATCAGCGTCGTTGATATCGCCACCGCAGGCGTCGTCTGATTTACAGAGATCTCGTTTTCAAAAGCAGGGAATCTGTACTCTGTCGTCAGAGGCTCTTTGAACATCTAAAGAATCAAACACTGTGATATGAGAAACGAAAATGAACTAACATGCACACACACACACACACACACACACACGCCAACACCGGGGACCATACAGAACATCTGTGATCAGCATTACTCAGATGGATCTGCTTGAATTAGCATGAAAATCCAACTAGCAGACAGCGATAAAGGCGAGGATTCTTTTGGCACACAGGGAAAGAGGAGACCGACAGACAGAGGAAAAAAAAAAAAAAAGAGGGAGAAAGGGCAACAGAGACTGGGATGTAACCGAATAGTTTGATATTTTCACTCCCAAAGCAAGAGTGGCTCAGTTTTGTAATTTACTTACAAGGGCAAGGCAGCGCGCCTGAGAACATGAATACAGTTTGAGCAACAGCCTGAGCGAGAAGGATATTAGAGAGATAGAAGGGAGAAGAGATGAAGTTCAGAAGAAATGGGGAGGGGAGGAAAAATGAGAGAGGCAGACAGGGGAACTCATTAACTTCTCTTTAATAAAGCCCAAGTCACATGGGGACCCTTTCATTCGCTTCATCTATCCAGTCACCTACACACACACACACACACACACACACACACACACACACACAAAAGGGAACACAATAGACTCTAGTGCCACATTGATCACCACCAGATTACCACACAGATAGTGATCATAACCACATCTTCAAAATCATTTGACTCACATTAAAAGTCATTAACCTGTAGAACTTTATTAGTGATGGAACCCTGCAACTCCACAGTAACTCAAAAGTTACTGCAAATCATACAGATCTCACAATATCCTCTTCACATTTTGTAGGCTAAACGGGACTCAATACCATAAAGAAACTCAATATCATAAAGCAACAGCACCCACGCCTTGAGAAAATTTGCAAATATGAAGGAGAGGCAAAACATTTTTATTTTTTTTATCCCTTTTTCTATTTGCAAAGCCATCTTCAAAGACTAAAAATGGAAAAGACTTTCTATGATAAACAGTGAAACTGGCGCTGGCCCTGCAGTTTCAGATTCGCTCATTCTCATTTGTGGGATAGGTTTGCTCTCACTTGAAACACAGGAGCAGGACAAGGATGGTTGGATACTATACGGCAGGAAAGCAGGGACTGTAGCATTAAAGCTTCTTCTATATCTGAACATCCATGCCTTCCCCAGGGGCCAGACAGCAAGGCTAATTTAAGAAGCGTGGGCCCTGTCAGCTGTCATTAGCATGCACGCTCACAGACACACACACAAACGCACAAGTGGGCACTTTCATCCAAAAACACACAGCGCGCACATGCACTTGCCACACAAAGCTAATTCCAGAAATGTGGGCAACTGTCAGAAGTCATCATCTGAGCGTACAAAGCCAACCAACATGTTACACAACCTGGCGCTCTAATGGGTGGAGGGAGTGTGATAGAGAGAGACAGACGGATGGAGAGAGAGAGAGAGAGAGAGAGAGAGAGAGAGAGAGAGAGAGAGAGAGAGAGAGAGAGAGAGAGAGGGAGGAAGAGAGGGTGAGGGAGAGAGAGAGGAGAGGAATTATTGATTAGGGCTGAATAACATCACAACAAACGAAAACCGAAAATAAATTGGAAGTTCCTACTTAACATGGACCCCATCAACCCAGGAAGTGTGTGAAGCAGATTCTATATGACCCTTTTGTGAAGTTGTGCTAATCACATGAGTGAGTGTTTGGCTTCCCCAAGACTGAAAAAAAACATAGCAGAAAGAAAGAACAAAGAGCTCTTACACGCACACTACGCCGTAACAGCAATCATGCAGGTTCATTGCATGTCACACTGTGCAAGATGGGTCTAATTAAAATCTTGGCTGCTTGATCTGTGTGAGACTGTACATTTTTTGTATTTTTGGGGAATTTTATGCATTTATTTGAGAGTCCACAGTAGAAAGATTACAGAAAAGAATGGGAGAGAGAGATAGGGGACAAAATCCACTCCAACCAGGACTATGCAGTTCACGGCTTCCGTCTTAAACCTCTTAGCCAGCAGGTTACCCCACAATATCATTTTTGATGATGTTTGAGGCATGTCAGATTGTGCGATGAATGCTTAATTCAATGTAACGCTACAATGTCACGCTACATTTTCTAAGACCATGGCTGTCTTTGGTTCTCACTGTCTCACTGAGCTAGAAACACTGTTTTTGATTGAAGACCAAAGATTTCACCTTAAAATTAAAATTCTCTCAAAATTACAAGATGTCATTCAGTTGTTTAGGACAGTGTAAAGGGGCCTTTGGTCAGGGACATCACCAACATCTACGTCTTAGCAACTGTGCATTTGTCCAAGCAGAGTCAGTCAAAAGAAACCAGTGGTGGCCAAACATACCACTGGAGCATGCGCACACACACACACACACACACACACACACACACACACACACACACACCCACACACCCACACACACACACACACACACACACACACACACACAAATCCCAGTAAGAGAAAGAGACGAGGGGCATTTTTATTTTCAGGTGTTCTGTGATCAAGAGGGATTTCAAAGCAGGAACATGCAATTGACAGTCTCCAGGGGCGACAACGGGCTATCCTATCAGGAGACACAAATTCCCCGCCTGCCGACCATTTTGTGTCACATCAGTCCTTCGCTACAGAGATCAAAGGGACTTTTTAAACTGTGATCAAATAATTCTAACAACATGATGCAATGGCTGCAACCTAAGGGATCCATATGCCAGCAGTCATGCGATATTGTTTCTCCGTAACGGTGTGCAAGAATTCATTTTCCCATGACACCGCATGACATTTCTCAAGCAGGTTTTCATCTCATCGTCACTGTGTGCACGATCGCTCATTCACTCATATGGTACAACTTAGAGGTTAGCACTGAAATACATTAGCATTTCAGAATATATTAGCATACCCAAAGGGAACTGTGGTAACATTGATTACAAGTAACCGCATGCATTTAGATGCTGCTCTGCCTCTGATCACACACAATATGCCATCGCTACACCCTGCCCCCTCTTTCACACACACACACACACACACACACACACACACACACACACACACACACACACACGCACACACACACCTTGTCTCACTGAAGCAGTCCCACCCCCTGCTGCGAAGCAGGTGCCGTGATATGATTCTCCCTCCCTCCATGCATGCTGACACACATGCATGTGCGCACAATCGCACACACACACAAGCGCGCGCACACACACACACACACACGTACATGCACACACATACACATGCATGTCTTCAAAGACAGAGCTGTGAAGCAGAGGTGACAGGTCTCTGGTTCCATGCCATCCTCAGCAAATGTAGTGCTAATTGCCATTCCCCCACTGTTAGAGAGCAGCATGGCTCCAACATGGGGTCCATATGGACCCCAAGATGGAGTCATCTCCTTCCCACTAGAGGATCATGGGAAGAGAGAACAACCAAGTGGTCTTAACTGTGATAGGTAAGACTCAAAATTCTCAGAGAAAATATCTAAGTTGTCAATTGCTTTGTGCACTCAGCTTCAGCTCATGAACTCGTATTTGGCAGCTGGGCACAGGCGCATGTAGACGCTGGTGTTGTTAGTATGACAACTGATTAGAGAGATGAGAGATTTGGGTGTGACACCTCTAATGATCTCTTCATCTGATTGACGGGCTAGGCAAGGCTCCAATTCACACATCTTGCACATCACAGAATGTGGTGCACATACAGCAAAGAGGGTCACCATGTCAGACACACATACTGCACACAGACACACAAGTACGCCACACACACTGCTCCACTGAATGTTAGAAAAAGACTATTTGCTTCCATAAATCCCTTCTGTGACTCCCAGAATATTCTGCTATTATGTTGGCCCTAGCAGGGCTATTTCCACCCCCGGTTAGCCTGTCATCAGGGCATTGTACTGTATTGTCTCGGAGCGAGCCTAAATGGGGCCCTTTCAGGGGTATTTTCAGGTACTTTCATGGAAGAATGGAGAGGATATTCATATCGCATTTCAGTTTTTCTATTGCTGAGCACACACAGTTTTGGACAACACACAGACACGCCTGCATTGACACAAACACACATGCAAACACACATCGGCCCTTCCTTCGCTGACCCAAACGAGCGAGTCAAGTGCATTCCAGCTCCCAGCGATTTCCTCCATCTTCTCCCAACAGACAGGATCCCATTACAAGTGCCTGGCTGTTATCTCTCACAGAGGCAGCAGCAAACATTGTAATACACATTGCAGTGGGAATGTCCCAGACATTTCCATAAGTCATCTACAATTCTGGAACACAAATACATAACCAAAATTATATTGAACTTCCAACATTGGCATTAGCAGCCATTTCCAAAATTGTTCTTGCAAAAACCTATTTGATTAACCTGCTCTACTAAATGAGGGCAAACTGATCAGTCCAGAGTTCTTAGAAGAACTGGCATGCTGCAGCAAGCTCCTTTTACTGCACTCTCACGGATCCATCTCGTGATTATTGGCAATTATCTGTCAATTAGGAATGTGCTGATGTCACCACGATGTGAAAGGCAAAGCAATCAGGCGGTGTTAGTGTAGAAATGGCTGTCCATACTAATAACCCAATCTACTGTCCAGCTTGCACAGGGGACCCTGTGTGTTAGTGTGTGTGTTTGGTCCAGTAACTAATCTCCAGTGTGACTGTAGCGATCACAGCGGAGCAGGCCTGTCAACACTGTTTCATGTCTACACTGCTCAGTAGTTTTGGGGGCTCTTAAATAGGATACATATGCCACTCAAAACGACCTTGACTGAAACGCACTTAACCCCTCCTTCAATAGCCCCCTTACCACCCATCACCCCAGTGAGGTGCCCCATTTCTTTGAGTCATATTAAATCTGTAAAGAATGTTCATGCAATATAACTGAATTTTGATAATTGGTCTATTAAAATTATCTGTGTTTAGGGAGGTGGTGGAACAGACATTGAAAAAAAATTACAATGTAACGGGCAGAATAGTTAAAACAATATTTGAAATACATCTTAAAAGCAATTATGGTCTCACAGTATAATTCTATTATAATATATTACTTAAACTGTCCTTGAAGTGGTATACTTTCAGTTTGTTTTGTAGTAATACTTGCTAACTTTGAGATATCACTCAACATGGGACAAACCCTTTGTTTGCTCTGTTAAATGCTAACAAAAACACAAAGAGACACATAAGAGATGACAAATCATCCTTGTATCCACCAAACGCAACCAATCCATCAGACGCACATCGCCTCTCAAATAAACAGAGGACGCTTACGACATCTGTCATTCCCTCTCCATGCTGTGATCCATGATATGATCGCAACGCTCATACGTCCTGGACAATTCACAATCAATCTTCAGAGCCAAGGCAACAGACAGACAGAGAGCCAAAGAAAGAGAGAGAGAGAGAGAGAGTGGCTTCTTGTTTGCTTTCTGTCTTTTCCACTTTTTCAGAAGCACTATCCATCATGCTTTTTCTTTTAGAAACTGTCGTATGATGTTTATCAAAGGGAGTAGATTTTCAGAGAATTACCTGAGCCTTAAATTGATTGAGAACATGTGCGGAAATGCAAGTCACTCTCCACTCTTTCTCCACTTTTCAACTGTCAATAATAGCAGAAGTGTCCTCTTTCAGCCAATCATTGCCAGGTGTCTGAAAGCCCTTTTAGAGCAAACTGAGTGACTCTTTTTATACATGCTTGAATCTGTTCTCACATACATGCACACATACACACTCATGGACTCACACAGTGACCTTGTCAGGAGTTATAACCATCACATGAAGACACACATGTGTGTCTCTCTGTTCCACCTTGGGTTAGGAAAGTCCAAATATCAGGTAGCCTTCATAAATGCAGGAATGGATGGTGTAGTAATAGAACATTTTTAGACTTAGAACATAAATTTTTCCAAACATTGAAAATAGCAGAGACATGGCTGGCACCCGGTGGGCCGTCACGATTTTAATAGAGCCCCTTTATTCACTTACAAAGAAGGGAGTAATCAACTGTTACACATAGACACTGCTTCACATAATGAAAGAAAGCGGACGGTATAAAAAGTCAAACATATCTGTGAGTGCAAACATAAAATAAAATAAAATGTCATTATTTCATTAGATGGTTAAAAAAAAAGAGAAAAGATGAACGAAGAACAAATACGAGTGTGAGACGGCAAATCACAGTGGCCTATATACTAACGCACAGCTTTTATAAATATAAAAATTCAGACACACTGTTCCTTCATCCCAAGGAAGACTAAAGCCTTGGCATGGAGAACAAAAGCCTGGGAGACTGTCACACTACAACAGATCCCTGCATGACTCTACCTGGCCAGCTGCTTTGTCAGGATAACCGTTTTGTGATCGGTATTACAAAGTCAGTATTGACATTAACACAGGTTGGAACATGATATATCCACTTGAAATGGTTGGGATGAACTGAGTAATGTGCTTCATTCAAACTTAAGCACGTTAATACTGAAATGACGCCCTTTAGCAGGGAAATCTGTACTCTCTGCCATAAAAGGGATAAGACACAGAAAGACCTACTTCTTAGAGATCGGTCTTGTTTAGTGTGTCTATAGAAATATCCACAGTTTTAGGGGGGTTTCAACACATTTGCAATTTATCATGCATTTATAAATATTAGTTATTAAGTAAATAAAGTTACCATTACTATCTTAGTGTTTATATTGTACTGTAGTTCAAGTTAAATTAAAGGGTCATAACATTTTGTGCTAAAGCAAAGTGATGGAAAGCAGAACCAGGGAATAGCCTACATCTCGCAATAGGCTATTGGAATCCTACATACAACAAATCCATTCATGTATTATACTTGTCTTTCACATCTCATCCACAGCTTTAAGTCTTGATGTGCTCACAATTCGTGACAATCTAGATGTTAA
Source organism: Lateolabrax maculatus (assembly GCA_031216445.1). NCBI lineage: Eukaryota > Metazoa > Chordata > Actinopteri > Acropomatiformes > Lateolabracidae > Lateolabrax > Lateolabrax maculatus. The sequence continues at coordinate 14,115,053 of CM062203.1, read as the reverse complement.
GAACAACCACAACTCTGGAGAGGAAGCATTGAACACAATACAAAAAGACACACAATGTATGAGATAATTTCTGAGAATTAATAAAATATATATATATATACACACTGACATACATACATCACAGATTTGCTGTCAAGTTGATAAAAAATCATTTATCATTTACTGAGCCTGTAGTAGAGATCCATGGCTGTGCATTTAGATGCAGGATTTATGATAAAAGAGGCCCGGAATGGATATTATCCATTAATAATCTCACATCGCTTAAACTGTACGTCAAGGTTATATATTTTGATATTGCCAAAATTTCCTCTAAAACTGATGTGACATAGTTGTAAAACACACCCAGAAAAAAAAAAAAAAAAAACGCTGTACAATCACATTCAGCTCAGCTTAGCGGGAACGTTTGTCATCTTGACATACCATCAACTGAGTGCAGCGCGGCCACAGTGGAAAACGTGCGCATCCGAACGAGCACACTTTCATTCACGTGCACATTCCACTTTACTTTATTTAAAAAGTACCTGACTGCATGCCGTATGTGTGTACAGTATATTCCAGCAGTTCATTTACCCAGCTCTCAGAAATGGGCTGACTCCGCCCAGACATCAGTGTCAATCTGATGAGTGGGTGTCTAACAGTGTGTGAAGCTCACATCAAAGGCATGCCGCTTTAAATGCCCAGCCTTGGGAGAAAGCAGGGAGGGGAAAGACTTCATAGGAATAAGAGATGAGGAGGGAGGGAACAATCGGAAAGGGGAATGCATTTCATACTGTTCAGTGAGCCCCATTACAGAACAGGTTTGGGTTGGGAGGCCGTGACAGAGGCGGCTGTGCTAACTAGTTGAATCAAGACATCCGTCGGAGCTTTAGCGGTAACCCTAACAAACAAGCCCCCACTAAAAGCAAATACACACGCTGCACCGACTCACTGCACCAAACAATGCTCTCCACATCATTCATTATAGCTGAGATTTTTATAAGAAGGCAAATCACACTCCCCACAGACATCCAAGGGTATGTATTCTCACAAAAGATACACGCAGGCACACACACTCTAAAGGGCTGGATGTGCTTAGGGGTTAGAAGCAAGAACCACCAGCCTCCTCATTAGCACAAATAAGATCGTAGGCAGATACAGCCCTATTCCTCTCTCCCCCTCCGTCTCTTTGTCCCTCTTCGCCTCTGTTCTCTTGCTCAAATGAGTCCTAATCCTGGTCCTCTAGCTTGCCTCTCACTAAAAGAATAGCACATACAACTGTAGAGGTACGACACAGAGGAAAATACTATACCATCCCTATGTGGGAATTTTCTTCTTGATTTATTTGTGCATCTTATAAAAGTCCATCTTCAATAATACACTAAGCAGGATTTATGACTTATGGATGTTTGGTTGTGATGTGACCTCAGGTTGCATTACATTAAAATGAGTCCCCTTGGCCCTTACGTTCATAACTATTCATGAAGGGGAGGGGAGGTCAAAAGGCCAACATGGGCTGGGATCAGTTTGTCAGATTATATAAATATATAATATATATAATAGAATATATAGTAAAATGCAAACTGGGAGATATATTCAATAATTTTGAATATTAGATTGCATAATCTGATACTCACAATTTTGAGTTTCCAAGCAATAGACATTCCCGGGTTTGATTCCAATCTGCTTATTTCCTGTTAGAATTTATTTGCCTACAAACACAGAACAGAACTTCAAAGCCAAACAAACCACCTTTGACCATGGCTCTTTTAAGGAAATGCCTCTTTCACCCCGTCAGTTTGCTAGTTGTACTCTAGCCAGCCAGGAGACTGCTGGTAGATCGAGATGCTGTCCACTCATTTCCCATTACCCTCTGTGCTTCAAATCAATAGTTAATTACCTCCAAAAAGCTCTCTTCTTATCCAGCTAGAGAAGTGGACAGCTTAGGCCAGGCAGATATTTGCCTGGCACGGGGATTCAGTGTTATGCAGGGTGAAAACTGTCCTCCCACCACTGCTACTTATTGGCCCATCAGTGCCCCTCTCAGAAGCTGCTATTCCATTTTGCACTGCGCAGGCACTTCATTTCTCTCCACCACACTATTTTCATTTCTCATGCTAGCACAGAAACACACAGTGAGACACAAATATTCATGCACAATTTCTCTCTATCTGCCCCTCTTTGGCCAAGAAACCAATGCTTAATAAGAGATTACATTTATGGTGAGGAGACGGGCAGGCAAATGGTGAAATATGTCCATATGTCCTGAACCTGGGAGAGGCACTGGCACTTACTCATTAATAATGGGACAGGCCCCAGGCCCAGGCCCTTAGCTCTCCGTCTCCACTCATTTCCTTTCCACACATCAAAGCTACGTGTGTGTGTATGGCTGTGTATGTGTGTGATCATGGGGCTCGGGCACATTCACATCTGTGCTTGTGTGTGTGTGTGTGTGTGTGCGCGCTTGTCAGTCCCTATGAGAAACAGCCTGTGGAGGAGCCAGCTTTTATTTAATCAGAAGTGGAGCAGCTTCCACCACCATCCGTAATTTCAGCCCTATTAACGTTCTCCCTTTAATTCCTCTGAGCGCTGGAGATGCAGCATCCTCTGGGCTGCTGAGTCACTTGTAATACAAAAAGTACAACAAAGTTATTTTTCCTGTCCAGTAACAACTTCATATATCGTACATTTAGACTTGAGAAGCAAGGGAGTTGTTATATAACAGAGTGATATGCAGATAGTTCAGAATGTGTAGTTACCAAGTGTGCACAACAAGCTAAAATCTAACTGATAATAATACCTTATCAGAATCAGCTTTATTGCCTAAGTGTATGTACACATACAAGGAATGTGACTCCAGTTTTTGGTTGCTCTCATTGTACTTAAAAGACAACAAAGCTAAAGAGGTAACATTTATATATGTATACACACACACACACACACACAAACACACACACATACATACATACAAACATATAAACAACACTTACATTTGTAAAAAAGAAGACAATAGTGCACTGGTGCAATAAATATTGAATTATTAATACAACAGGTCACATTATATCAGTTTATCAGTTTGATTGTAGACTTTAAAAAGTTTCCCACACATTGAAAGTCACAATCACACAAACACTGCACCACTATACCTGCCTCCTCCCACTCCCTTAGTCAGCTATTGCCCTGCAGTCTTCCAGCTTGCAGCCCTTAAGCCTGAGCCTTAGGGCTTAAAAGTCAAATTAAATCATTCTGGGCCTGACTCAAAAACAGATCTTATTATAACAATCATAAATGAAGCTCTTTGTTCCCCAACCCCAACAGTCTCTTCCTGTTCCTGCCAAAGCTGTGTCTATTATATCTTCAGATGGACTGGGTCATATTTCACTTTTTTCTTGTAGTAAACCCTATAATGCTTCATAAATGCATCTGTTTTTAACTAAAAAAAATGTGGGGGAAAGAGGCATGTGAGGGAGGGAGGAGGGGAAAAAAAAAGAGGGAGAGAAGCCGGTAAAAACAACCAATTATTCCCAAGCAAGAAAATTTGAGAGAGGAGGTGGGAAAGAAGGAGGTGTTTCAAATTCATAAAAGATGATATTTTTGAATAATTAAATAGATATATGCCTAGAATGACTATGTTCGCTATCACTGTTAAAGTGATATTAATAGTGTAAAGCAACTCCTAAAGCGCATCATTATGAATATAAATCAAAATTAACAGTAAAAACTTTGTTTGGCCACCTGACTCGCACTTAGTGTCGAGTGCCTATACATGCATTTGCATGCAATTTCATGTGTTCTTTCACCATAGAAAAGCTCGGGGGCCACACAGTGCTTGCCGCTACGGCAGGAAACCAGGAGCGAACGGGGGCAGAGGGCATCGCCCGGGAGCACCAATGTCCTGTCCTGATATTTTGATTCAATCAATATATCTGTTTGGCAGGGCAGGCTGAGCGCAAACAGGAATTTATTTATTTATAAAATTTTAAAAACACAGAAAGGGGTACCTCTCTCTCGGAGGCCAAACGGCAGGTACACAAGCCCCTTTTGGGGTCTATCTATGCACGTGCATTGCAGCTACTCTCGCATTTAAAATTGATTGGGGAAAAAATAAAAATCTAGCCGGCAGGAAGAAACAGCCGGGGAGTGGAGTCAACAACAGACCTTTGTGGATCTGGACGGGCCGTGGCTGATGTAAGGAGAGTTGGTGTGGACAGGGGCTAAAGGGGCCATGGGGTGGAAGAGAAATGATGGATATGGTGCTGTAAGCATAGAGACCCCAGGAGCCAGGCTGCATGAACAGTGGGAAATAAGACTCAATAATCAATGCTTTCTCTTCTCGCCTCTCAACTCAAAATATCGAAGAGGCTCCCCTTTCCTGCTGACTGAACAACTGTCACCCAATCTCTAGGACAGGTGATAATGGAGGGGAAAAAGCCTGAGAGACAGGAAAATAATGAGAAAAGGCATTTTTCACACCAACATCCTTGAGTGGTGGGGAAGCTGGGTCACTGCGCCCAATCAATTACTAGCATTGCCATTTTCCACTAGGTGTGACTTGGAGAGTTATCTCTAAGTTTGTGCTCTTGTGCACATCAAGCCTTGGTGAGTATGTCTGTGGGTGTGAGCGTCTGTGTCCATGTTGTGTGTTTGCCATTTGAGAGAACTGGCTTTACCAGGAAACAGATGACTCACACAGTTTGAGGTTGAACTGTGTCACAAGCATCACCGCTTTCACTCCTGTTCTCTAATGTGTTTCGTATGTTGCTGATGCAGTGGGTCTGCTTATCCCTGAGATTGCACAGATAAGGCCTTAGCCCTCGTCCCACAGTCAGCCACCTGCTCTGATAACGGCCAAGCACGAAGCGAGACGGGTGGAACCTAACAATGTTGATAGCATCTCCGAAGCAAATCTCCAGACACAGGAATGTGTGGAAGACACTGGAAGACAACCTAGTAATGTCTGGAATGAAATTGAACAGGACAGACATTTATGCAAAAAAAAAAAAAACAAAAAAAAACACACATACAGTGTAGTCCATACTGCTCTCCTCCGCTCATTCTCACACCAAGACGCACAAAAAAATGTGCACATGCATACGAGCCCCCAACCTGCATCCACCATCTGGCCTTCCCAAGGCTCAGATGTCTCTGGGGTAAGGTGAGCTGCGCGGGGGACTCTGTGTGCTTACACTTTATGTGTGTGCGTGCGATAGAGAAATAGAGGGAGAGAAACAGAAAGCGAATGACGAGCCAGTGTTCACATTATCTAAGAGAAAACACACACCACATACACTGCAATATGAGATAAAAACATTTTTATGGAGGGAAAGGCCTGCACAGAGCGCAGAGTCTTGCCACATTGCCTGCATGCACTCTTACGGGAAAAAAAGGCAGTACAACACATTTACAGCACTGCAGGTACATGAGCTGCAGGTTGGGGTTTGCACTGGGGGTCGTCATAGCCGACTAGGCCGCGTAAGCGCACCTTAACACTGAGTAGTCTTTTCACTGTGGGCAAAATAAAGCCTCCATTATGGGATGAAGCTATGTCTGCTGCGCCTGCCAGCCATAATGGCTTTAGCACTCTACCGACGACACAGGCACCCAAACGTACAATACTCAAGCTGCAGTACAAGAAACGAGTGGAAAATTGAATTCTACTTCAGGTGGTCCCAGGTCAGCAGTGGTGCCTGTGGCCAAAATACACTTGTACACTCATGTGAGCACTCGCCGCGCGGCCGACGCCGCGCTTGTGTTTCCATTTTTCTCTTTTCTAACCATTTGAAATGAGAAAGCAGAGGAAAGGAGCAATCTTGCATTCACATCCATTAGAGGCTCAACCGGACTCTTTTCACAGGCTGTCTCCCTCTTCACAGCTGGTAAGCTCACAAGGACTACTTACATCATTCAGTAATAGAGAATTCTTAACTCAATACTACACAAGCCTCGCAAATCCACTCACTGCTAGTTTTAAGTGGCCTGACCAGATACATGTTAGACCAACCTGAGGACTTGCAGTGTGTTAAGATGATGTGACTTGCCAAAAATGTTAACTAGGTGTAAAAGATATCACATGAAGAATGATTTTGCAACTGTTTGTCTATTTTTTGGCCTTGCGTTTTCTAGTTGAAAAAATGCGAAGCAACGACCAATTACAGTTCAGCGAGTGGCCCATTTGTCCAGTCAGGTGCATGAAGGGTTCATGTTGATGTCGGAGTGAGGCAGAGAGCTGTCAATCATCTACTGCGCACCCCAACTTGAACTGACATCTGTCTCATGCAAATGCCTCTTGAGCCTTGCCAAACCACAATACACGCAGCAAGATGGTGGTCTGGCAAAGCCATATTTTAGCTTTGCAGGGCTCTACCTCTAAATTCGAAGTGAGTTTTGATACAATCTTTGTGGCTCCACTGCTCTGATTAGAAAAATAACACACCAAGAGAATAACAATAATGTGATACTTGAATCCCAGGAGGAAGATTCTGACTTCTCTCCACAGCGAGGTCAGAGCTGGTCAGCTAGGAGACAATGCCCCTGGAGCTGAGTTCGAGTCTTGCTCAAGGACACTTCAGCAGGGCAGCCGCTCGCTGACACCGGGGCTGGAACTTTCCCTTCAACATTCTGTCCTTTCACCTTTCTAATCAATATGCTGCTCTAAAGCTCCTGATTATGCATATCAACAGTGTGTAGTCTTTCCAGGAAGCTGCAATATTCTTCATTCAATCCACCGGGCCTCTGAGGATGAGGCATTACCACAATATAGGTACTTAACAAAGCCTCCTTTGGGACTGGTTATGGCACATTACTAATGTTCTTTTATCATCCTCATACTGAATGCTGCTATTGTTTTACCCCAGTGTAGCATGACATCTATGTCAGATAACTCCGATAGCCCAGTATTAATTTACTTCCACAGCCATGTTCAATTGCAGGCAACTCATTTGTAAAACACGTACTTTTCTGAAACTCGCTGACCTCCCTCCTTCTGTCTCGCTCATCTTTTTATCTCCCTCGGTCCCTGTCTATCTTTCAACCGCTGTTTCATCCCCCTTCCCTCCGTCCCCCTTCCCTCCACCACCCAGTTCCAGGCCGTTAAATGAGCGGGCTTATCTAAGCCTAATTGGTTTAAGGGCAAACAGAAATAAGCAATGGCTCTGTAAGTAGGGGAGAATTACTGCTGCTGTTGGCAAGAACCATCCGCACACCGCGGAGAGAGCAAGCAGCAGAGGAAAGACGGGGGAGACAAGAGGGGAATGGGGAGATTAGTGAAGAGAATTATGGAAGACAGAGTGGGATAGAGAAATGAGGGGGAAAGGGGAGTGTGTAGAGGAAAGTAGGCAGAGAGAAGGTGAAGATGATTGGGAGAAATGGCGAGAGAAGACAAATGACAGTGAAACAGAGCACGGCACATGCTTCTTTTTTTTAATGGCATGCAAATCCCCATCTTCACTCTCCTGCCTGTTAGTCATTTGCTTTAGGTCTGACTGCCCCTTCAATAACTTGTCGGTGAATGCATTTCTGTTTGCACATATCATGTCTTTGCGTGTGTGCCTGTGTGTGTGTGTGTGTGTGTGTGTGTGTGTGTGTGTGTGTGTGCGCTTGATGGCTGTGCAAAGAGATTAAATCCAACAAATTCAAAGTTCCTGGATCAACTTTACACTCAAACCATTTTGGATACTCAAACAAATTTTTCTCTCATGTTTAGTGCGAATTTTTCCTCCTAACAGGTCATCAATGATGTGAGGGGTGTTTACTGTGAGTGCATGCATGTGTAGGGAGGTGAAATTAATTCACCCGATTTATCGCAAGCGTGTGTCCATATGGTCAGCGCTTACTCTAAAGTTTCAAGCACACACCCAGACACAGATCTCTTACGCTGTGATTATCTTCTGATTTTGACTCTTAATCAGATTAAGGGTGACAAGAAAGGCAGGGATAATGTGGTCAATGGCTCCACACTCTCTCTCTCTCTCTCTCTCTCTCTCTCTCTCAAACACACACACACACACACACAAAATGAAAGAGCAACAGATTGGAGTTCAGATCTGTGAAGATTTTAACCTGCCCATGGGACAACCTCCTTTCAATTAGCGACCCAAACAAGGAAATCACTTTCATCCTTGTTACCGAGGTAACTCAGGGGCCATCTCCCTGCCCATCTGTTTCTTTCTCATCCCATCTTTTAGAAGTGAAATCCCATACCCACTTGCAGGGAAATTTCACTCCTCCCTCCCATCCTCCTCTCGTCTATTTGCATTGACATTTCTGCTGTGATTTCACACTGGGTAAACATTTGAACCTCAAAATATCCATCCTCGCCGAGGTAGCAATTTGGGCCTGGGCTTGGTATCCATAGCTGTGTTGAAATCTGATGAGCACAAACAAGAAAGCCACCGGCGAATTACAGAGCACAGCCGGAGCTGGGAACAGTCCAGGAGCAGAGTTGTAAATGATTAAAGAGAAAAGCTGCATGTGAGAAAACTCATTTTATTTGTGCTTCTAATTTACTTATTTAGGTTTGGGGATTGGATACAGACAGCCATGGGAAGCCCGTGTGTTCCTGCGTATGTTTTACTGGAAAGGATGAGCTACTATACAATAAAATGAAAGAAGAAACTATATATCCATGATGCTGCTGGGATATCCATCCAGCAGCCAATGTTCTGAGGCTACAGCAGTGTTCAGTCCCCAGGGTCCCACAGCGGAAATGAAAAACATGTTTAACTGAGGAGATATTAGCTACTAGTGGCACCACCGCTTGTCCAGAAGAGTGCGTTTGAGGAAGAAAAGAGGAAATAGGAGGAGATGCAGAAAGACAAAGACAGAGAGAAGAGAATGGTGGATGAACAGAAAAAAAAATACATGGAGAGTCTGAGAAAAGGGGAGAGGCAGACAAGAGGGGTTTTTAGTCATTAATTAGTGTTTTCGTTTTTTTTTTTTTGATTGTTTTTTGTTTTTTCAAAAGTAAAAAAAAAGAGAAATTTACCACATCATAAAATCCACATTACAGGGAGACTTCCAATCAGCGCAATAGAAAAATCTTGGAGAGTTTATCACAGCAAATTTGAAAAGCCACAGAATGATGCTCAGGCGCTTGTCATGATAGTATTTTACATGTACAACTTAATGAAAAAAACGTGACGGTAATTCCTTGGAGGTTTGACAGGCGCTCACTATCTAGCCTTTGTTTCCCCACTGAGAAAAAAAAAAATAATAATTGCCAATGAAAAATAAAAAAAAAAACGTATAGAGGAGACTCCTCCTGCCGTACAGAACAGGGGACACTGAAGAGTGAGAAAAGCACATTTTAGGGCACATAAGTTGCCACTCGTGAACTACCGCGATTTAATCAGTCAAAAGTACTGTTCCTCTGCAAGACGACCTGCGGAGCGGGCTCAGGGACAAGAGGGACAACCACGGCGATCCGCCGCGATCCACGTGCCTGACATCCCCGGCGCCCTGAGCCGGAGGCGCAGCGCTGCCCGACGCCGAGCCCCGCGAGCATCCCCGGCGCGCCCACCGCGGAGTCCCAGCCCCTCCATTTACCTTCCATCGCAGAAGACGTGACGGCCAGCGCGCACAGGAGCGCAAACAAATCCACCGTCATGGCAGAAGGGTGGTCTCCGCAGCCTGTCCCCCCAAAACAACCAGGACGCACGGCGCGCGTCAGAAGAGCCCCTCGGTTGTCAGAGCGGTACTCCAGCAGATAGCCCGGGTTGTGAGTCACATTTCAAGCCGTAGTAAACAACGTGTGGCAATCGGCGCACGGGGGAGAGAGGAGTGTAGGGGCCGAGGAGTGCTGGGAGCCGTGGGGGGTGGGGGGGGTGGGGGGGGGGAGGAGGTGAAGGGAGACCCGACATCGCCTGCTCACAGCCCCATTAGGTCGCCGCGGCCAATCAGCGGCTGGGAGCTGAAACTCACCGACCAATCACCGGAGCGCCGCTCCGCCCACTCGGCATTGTCAAAACACAAAACTTTTCCTTGACCTATTTGAAGCGGCTTCCGCCGCACTGAAGGCAAATAGCGCCACCAGTCGGGTGACCACAACTAATGCATCCCCGAGCACCCATAAAGCCGGGCGTGCCCGTACGGGAGACGATGTACGCGGCTGCGGGCTTTCTCCCTGCTCGGTCGGCCTGTGGCTCATAATAACGCCGCGCTGTTGGACAGTTCATCAGGCTCCGTGTCCTGTGGCACTTTCCCAAGTTGAAAGTGTCCTCTGCAATTAGTATTATCCTGATTTAAGACACTGAAAGTTTAATTTACAAAAATTCCAATCACATCTTGCACAAATAGAACTTCCAAAAGCCAGTTGGGCTGGGTATTTTACTCTATTGCCATTACTAAACAGCAGTCTGACAGTTTGTTTGCCCATCTCCCACCCCACCATGCCACCTTAGTTGACCCCCTACTTTTTTTTTCAATGTCTAAAGTAGCCTAATACGTGGTCTGGCACCCTCACTCTCCCATTGTGCTCATTTAAGTGCAAACAAGAATGCTCTTTAATAGCTTTAGCAAATCCAACTGCACTTCCTAATGATATTAAACAGTCATTGCACATCAGCTCCTTCCCCGTGCCCCTGTCACCCCTTTTGTGTGTGCGTGTGCGGCAACAGATGGTGCACACAATGGGCTTTTCCCCGAAGGGACACAGAGGACCGAGGTCTGCCTCAACAGAGGAAGGGGGCAGTTTCTGCCCTGTAGCCCAGAAACATACACCTGTCTTGGACTAGATATGTCCCCCAAGTCCCTGGAGCTGAGGAATTGGGATGGAGTTGTTTATCTACAGCCTGAGTAGGCCTGGTTATACCCGGGGCCACTGGATAGCCTAATACTTCACTGCTGTCCCTTCACAGCATACTGGCCCAGATACCTTTTACCTGATTTACTTTTTTATGGACTTAATGAATTGGTTGAACAGTAGGGTTTTCAAAATATTATGTAGCTTATAAAATGAAAGTCTGTATTTTATTGGATAGTTGGTTTGTCTGGGTCTTAAAGAGGCCACACGTCAGTTTTAAGTATGTGCAGCTTTTTTCCCCAAACAAGAATCAATTGTTTTCACTGCATCTATCATTTGTGTCCCTTTGCGATTCAACTCCTAACCTTTACAATGACAAAAATCAAACACATTGTAAATTAAAAGTGACTCACACTTAATAAATGGTGGTTCCAACTGTGGCAAAGGCCAGCACATGAACTGGGGCAGACACAGTGCTTCAGGAGCATCAGGCAGCAGTTGCTAACTTGGGAAAGCAGTAGATGAGAGCATCTGTCATTTTTAACTGTGTTGTGAGGAGTGGTACTATAGTGTGACATGGCACAGCACAGCATGGCCCCTGGTGCTGGTTGCTGTGTCGGCCTATGATAGCCACCCTCGCCTTATTTTTCACCAGGCAAGTCATCATCACCTATGACTCCACAGGTCATCTCCAAATACAGGAGCAGCACAGAGCAATATGTCCCTGTCTGCCGTCCACACCCTGTGGGGGAAGGAAGGAAGAAAGAGTACAAGGGGAGTTAGGAACAATAGTGCTGCTGCTGTAGCACATCCTCCCTTACAATGCAGACACAGACAAAACGCACGCATACAATAACACAAATGTGCATGCAGTTGCTCACCCACACAGCACACAGGGATAATGATCCACACAAAGCCACACAAGCACTTGCGTACTTCAGCTCAAGAGCCGCAGCCCAATACCCATACTGAGCCCAAACACATTGTAGAGAGCCTCTCATTCTCTCTGTGACTGGATTTTTTTCTGTGTGGTTAAGCCTACAAGTGCAGCGTCCTAGTTCTATTTTGTTTTCTTCGTCCCTCCATTTCTCCATTCAAGACCAGATTCAAGACCAAATAAAAAGGCAGCCTCTCCGGGTGTATTCTCTGACTTGTGTTTGATTAAATGTTTTTCTATTCCTTGCATTCTGTGAGCCGACCCTAAAGTTATTGTGCTTTTGACCTGTAAACATTCAACCAGTGTCTACCTCTCTATGACCAATGTGCCATGACCTTTACATTTTTCCTCTCTGTCTCCTGTTTCCTGATTCCTGTTTGGATGCTGGAGAGAAATCACAGTTGTTCTGCTTTTCAATGGAGTCAGGCAGGAAATACAAAATGGTGTGGTGTGTTCTGTGCACTGACAACGACCCTGAGAGCAGAGAGTTCCTGCAGTACAAGACCGTTTAGGATGAAAAAAGCAAAGTGCATTTTTCCGGTAACAACAATGTTTACTCGGACGCACACCTGTCATTTAGATATATATACAGGAGTGCATAAGAGAGGTGTAGTTGGTGACAAGCAGAAATTCACACCAATTAGAACTGGATGATTATAAAGGTACAGAATGAGAAAGGCAGAAACATACATATAGGAAAGAGAGAGATGTTTCCCAGAGACCATGAACCTGGAAAGGTTTGTCTGGTGATGAATATGAATGCATGAAAATGAAAAGCCTATGTCAATATGGAGACAGTGCAGGGACCCAGGTGACAGAAGAGTGCAGTGCTACACCCACCCTGGGGGGATAGACTGGTTATTAGGCTGGGATTTAGCGTCATCCATCTTCAGGAGTCCGGGCGCTGGCCATTGACAATATGAGTACTGAGCCAGGGCTGAATACAGATGTGCTCTGGACCAGTGTTCCCCAAATAGAGGGTCAGGACTCACTAGTGAGTCCCAGCCACAGCCGTACAGTACTTTCTGGGTCACGGCTCAAGAGAGGCAATGGAAAATGGGTTCATTGTGGGGGATGCACGAGGTTGGTTAAGTTTGCCCTAAAATGTATTTTCTAAAGGCTGCACAGGCAAAGGGCAGTGTGTTTGGTTGTAGTTTATTTTTACTACAAAATATAAGTCCAAAGACAATTTTCCTCATTGGATTAAAAATGTAGACATAGCTGTGAGAAATTCTCACGGCACACTAGCCAGTCACATTCAACCAGACGTCTAAAAAAAGTTTGAAGGTTAATGCTTGTGGTAAAAACTGTAAGATGTAAGAAATAAGAGTTTCAAGAGTAGAACGACTCTCTGACAGTAGGTCAGACAGGGAGACGGGGCAGGAGCTAAATACAGCACACTCATTAATCTGCCAATGATGCCAAGACTGATGGTACCTGTCCCCTGCTATCAGCACACAGACACTTCAGAGACATTCATTGCACTTCTCTGACAAAGAGTGACACACAGAAAGACACATCTGTAGAAAAAACGGAAAAAGGCACACAAATGTACTCAAACACACATGAAAATACCGGCACACACCTATAGAATAGATTTAGTAAATGTTTGTGTTTTTGCATGGGAAAGTGAGAGAGCGAGAAGAGGGATTACACTCCATTTCACTTGCAGAGATGCAGTGAACGCATATTTGTTTTAAGTATTGCAGTTTGATTAATAAGTCGTTGGCTCACATTCATTCTATTCAAGATTCAAGCTCTTTAGTTACCATTAATCACAACAGCACAATGAGGAGATTTTGCTCAGCACTGAATGAGTAAGAGCATCATTAAAGCTTGATCTTCGTCAAGTGTGCGTGTGTGCATGCGTGCATGAGAGAGACAGAGATTGACTGTGAGTTAATGTGCAAGAGGCTATGTTCCTACTTGTAGTTACTCTTTTGCATTTGTGTGCATGTGTTCACACTCAAATGTGCCTGAGTGGTGCGGCTGATTCAGAATGTGCGACTAACATAGAATGATGGATAATAGATTGGTGCATCCCCCTCCTCAGTCACTCCATGCTTTGTCAGCTGCCATAGGGCTTTCTGTTGCAGACAATGTTCTGGCAGCGAGCACCCAGTCCATCTCTCAAAGGGTGCCACCAGTCCAAAAACAGTGTGGAGAACACACAAAATCATGCACGGACCCTACGGTATAACAATTCACTGATTACTTATTTTACTTGATGGCCATGGTGATTAGGCTGCATTCATTTGCTTGTGATTAGGGATCTCTAATCACAGATGAGGTTAATGGGGTTCTCACTCATTCACGAATTCACTTGCAGCATTTAAGAAAGTTCCCTATTAACCGTGTGGCCTCAGCCCCCTCCGGTGTAGTACACCTTCCAATTTATGCGCCGACCGTTTCCACCTCCTTCAGAAGATGTGCCTTGACAACAACAACATTTGACACATGGTAAATTGTTTTTTGTATCCCTAAACATGTTATCATGGGCTAGTCGACTGAAGAGGCTCATAAAGTAGTTTTCTGGCTACAAAAGCAACATTTAGGAGGTGGACTTGTTAATGAGGAAAAACAAGACTAGCCTGACAGCTCATCACTTTATGTCAGCTCCCAGTGACAGCCCATCCCACTCGTTCCCCGTCTAGTTGTTTGTTTCACAGGGACACCATCAAAATGCATCCCTCCGTCTCCTCCGACCTGTCTTTTTCTCCCCTCCATGGCCTGTGACAGATAGTCCAGTACGATCTATCAACCTCAGCCTGCCTCAGTCAGGGCCAGTGCTTTGTAAACCCACATATGGACAGAACACACACACACAACAGCCTACATCCCTGAGTCCGTCACACTAAATGGGATAAACATCTGGTGGTGGAGAGAGAGAGAAAAACGCAGGTCAAATCAATCTGCCCTCTGTCTGCTATACACTGATCCCCTGTCATAGGCTGACCTCTGCAAAACCCAGAAAATGAAACTCCAGTGCTGCATTTGAATACAAAGAGTGCAGCACAATAGATGAGAGATGAACTCACTGGTGGACTGAAATATGTATTCAGATGATCACTTGAACTAAGTGGTACTGGAGGATGTTGGAATGGGTTTGACAATATGGAAAATAATTACTATAATAACTTTGATTACACACACAAAACATTTAGTACAGTAAAGTAGAACTTTGTAGCTAATAGTGTAATAATCCTTTAAATTCATTAGATCTTCTCATTAATGTAAAACATTTCACTTGTATTACCTTTCATTATAATTCAATTAAAAATGAAACTTAAAAACCTCCACAGGAACAGTTAATAAATACCAAATAAACAGTTCTCATGAAAAGCTATTAGATTGAACCACCACCACTTTAAAAGCTCATATTATTTATTTGTAGTTGAATAGTGAATACATCATACCTATTATGAATGCAGACAGAATCTAAAAATTCTGAGAAAACAACACAGGGACACAGATTAATAACAGTAGAGGTTGTTCTGTAGTTGGAGGCCCTTTACTCGAAGCCTCAGTGTCTATCTCTTGGACTAATTAATTTCATTATCTGAGACTGATTCGATTTAATTAAAGTTCTGTTTGTTTTGCTTTGCGATTTGTATGGTCTTTTCTTATTACTTGCTCTGCCACTGTTGTAGTTTGTGATTGCATTCTGTTTTTGAATATATTGTTGTGATTTAGTATTTAATTTTTAGTTTTCCAATTTGTGATATTATTCGGCACCACAAGGTCACTATATTCTAATTTAAAAGATCCACCTTAGTTTCTCTCAAACTACATTTGCGTGTAAAAGCACATGCTAGCACACACAGATACTTAGTCTGCATGCAATGCATTGAGAAACACACACACATACACACATGTAGCCTCAATGGTACAGGATGTGATGGTGGCAGCAGAAAAGAACAAAAGGATTCATAAAAAGATGCACAAGCCATCAATAAATGTCACATCATTGATGCACAAAGCTTTTTGCTTGGAGGACTGAAAGTGTAAAATGATACTTGGCCGTGGGACAACAATGCACTTGGACATTTATTATTTAGATAATGACCTCATTTAACACATGCACACATCTTCACAACAGTTATGCAGTCATGCACACACGCAAACAAACAATAACGCCGAGTTAACACGTTGACCTTCGGATATTAACGTTGACCTTTGAAAGCAGTCTTTTCTCCCAGCATGCCTCATCAGATCAATAAACATTGCTACCATGTGAGGCTTGGAGCATTATCGGCCTGTTGCGGGCTCAACGATAGGGCACACACGCACGCACATTCATACACACATAAAAATGCAACAAAGCCCATGTCAAATCCTAAATGTCAAAACCTTGTGCAGCACACAGAAGGTGTGTTGTATTAGTAATTACCACTGTAATACACAGTCTCAAAACACTATCACTCAGCACTGACTTGTTGACCATTACTAATTGTTAATCAGTGTTTTGTGTTATGTGGTTGAAAGCAATGTGCAGAAGTGATAAAAGCAATTAACAGTACCAATCCCATCTCTCTCCCTGTATTACTCCTTCTTTGTATTTTCCTGTGACTGCCTTTTTCTCTCATTTTGCCCTCTCATTTTTAGTCTACACCCCTACCACTTAAATGCAGGTGGCTCTGCCATCTCTCTGTTTTCGGTTCAATCTCCTTATCCAATCAGAAGCAGACCCCATTACCACACAGTTTCCTAGTCAATGATTTCTCATTTAGACCACACTCCCCAGATCCTCAGCTCATTGAGGACTTGATGGATGGCCTGTCGAATATGCATATGTGTGTGTGTGTGTGTGTGTGTGTGTGTGTGTGTGATCAATATGTTATTTTAAAACATTCATTTTAACTGATTTAATGTTATTTATGTTTTAATAGGTTTTCCTCATTGTTCCACAACGTAACTATTCTGACTGTAATACAATGTTATTTTGCATTATCCTGACTAATTGTTTCTTGAACATACAAATTCCTCTCAAACCGTGTTGACTTTCTTTCATTTAAAAAACGTTTGGATACTAGGTAATAATTGTGTTTTTGCTTTTATCTGTATCAAGTGCTAATTTTTTTATAAGGAAGAACTTGTATAATAATACAAAGCAGTGGTAACATGTTTGAAATAATCATATGAAAGAATTTTTAATCCACATACAATACATTTTCTCATACTGATCTCCCCTGATGAAAAAACCTTTTTGATTGCTATAAAGTAACAACCGCATCAGTCTCGCCTACGTGTTCATTTTCAGTTCACTGTTCCCACTTCAGGCTGGCAGTTGCATGGCAAGCAGAGCAGTCCAAGCATTACCCCAAAACTTCCTCTACTTCCTCTGAGGAGACTACCTCTCACAGTTCTGCTGGGGAATGCAGTTGTTGAGTTGTGTCCAAATTCCAAACTACATACCAATTCCAAACAGACTTTGAGTATGCATTGCATTCACAGTGAAAATAAAGGGCAAACAATTTACATGCTCCAAAAATGTCATTATTCATACTAAAACAAGTTTCACACAGATTGTGCTATTGAGGTACAGTGTTTTACCACAATGCATTTCACTGAGGAAATGGAAGAGCTGCACAAAGTTGGAAAAATTTAATTAAATTGTGGATGGTGGTGAGACAGCTTGAGGATGTTTTGGATAACAAAAAAATTAAATATTTTGCTTTCTTTTTTTTTTGAGGTTTAATTGTCAGTGGCATCCCAACGATGCAGGTTGATAGATGCCTGTTAGCCCACATTTTTAATAATTTCCTGTTAGTACAAAATTATAAAGGTCAATATATTGTATACTGACAGTAGAAACAGCAATCTGTGATGCTTAGTATATATTACATACTGAATACAATTACTATGTACTGTAGTACACAATTGTGACACACCTAGAAAATCCAAAATGAGTTCTACCTTTAAACAGTTTTAATTATCACTAAACTAAGCACATTTAATCTTGACATATTGTTGAACACTATTTTAAAATCATATCAATTTTCAATCCTTTCCTAGTGCATAATTGTCAATAAAATGCCAGTAATGCCAAAGTCAACAGGATCTACCACAACCTTATCAGTGTTGGTTGGCATGAAGACAGCTGGATGAATATCAGATTCCAAATTCACTGTAGTGCAGTGTCAAAGAACACATAAACACTGATCACACAATCATGCTTTAGCTAAAGGAGGAGGTAGCGCTGAAACTGATGGGAAACTCACCGCAAATGCTCTGTACGCCACATAGACCACAAGAAGCATAATTACACCTTTGCTTGGGTCTACTTATTTTCCAGGTCCTTTAATTCCAGAAATATTGACATTATGAAATGTCACAGTTTACTTCTGCTTCACCGTTTGCTTCTGCTTTTCACAAACATCTTGCAATGAAGCATAACTAAAATTAGATACATGCAGTGTCTCATATTAGTGACTTAATTCAGCTTAACAAAGTGGATTGTCCTATTCTTTTCTCGTCCCAGCTAGACAGAGTGACAAGTTCAGCAGACTGGCCTCCCTCCCGAGCTCCAGCCACTTCCAGCTGAACTCAAGGAGCACCTGAGAAGGTCGGGGGTCAGAGGGCAGTATGGATTGTTTCAGGTCACAGAGGATGGTTTAAATCCCATGGGTTGCTCAAATGTCAGCGGGATTCATGAAGTGTCATCAGGAATCCTTCCAAGCTGCTGGAAAAGTGTGTTGACGCTGTAGCATTTGTGTTAATTACATATTTCTCCTGCTCTTTTCCTTGTGTAAGCATGAGGAAGGCGTGCCTGTTGGTGGAGCACAACCACTTCACAGCAATGAGTGAAAACACATCCTGTGGAGCCACACAAGACTGTTCCCAGGCCTGCGGTGATGCCACAGCGCCACCTGGCTATTAAGATATGTCACTGCAATCAGACATGACTACACACAGTAGGAAGCTTGACAGTCAGATAAATGGAGGGAATCAAGTGGCTCATGCTCAAAGGACATGCCCAAAGTCTTTTATTGGGATACTGTGTGACCTTTGGAAGCAAACAGATAGATGTAAAAGTTTGTTTGAAACAACGTTTCAAGAAACCTTTGTTTTTTCTGCAAAGACAATCCTTGGTTTGTTGATGTTAATGTAGTTTGCTAATGTTGCTGACCTCATGGAAACACTTCAACCTTTTTTTTTATGTAGAAAGTATATCATCTTTTATTGTTAATAAAGTGATTTATTTTTTACTGTCAGTTTGTGAATTTTCTTATTGTTGATTCACCTTTTAAACTAAAAGACAAAAGACATTTCAGTGTAGCAGTTAATAAAGTCATATTCTTTGTTTACAACAAAGAACATCAGCTCTCTCCCCAAGAAAGCCCAACAGAGGATGCACTTTCTGTGGCAGCTGATGAAGTTCAGCCTGCCAAAGACAATGATGGTGCACTTCTACACCACCAACACTGAGTCCGTCCTCACCTCCTCCATCACCATCTGGTATGCTGCTGCTAGGCCAAGGACAAGGGCAGACTGCAGCGTATCATTCGGTCCACAGAGAGGGTGATTGGCTACAATTTGCTATCTCTCCAGGACCTGTATGCCTCCAGGACCCTGAGGAGTGCAGGTACGGTTGTGGCTGACCCCTCCCACCCCGGACACAAACTGTTTGGGTCACTCCCATCTGGCAGGAGGCTGCGGTCCATCAGAACCAAAACCTCTCGCCACAACAACAGTTTCCTCCCATCTGCAGCTGGCCTCATCAACAAAGCCCGGGACCCCCACTGACACGCACCTGATGGCACAAACTCAGAACAGGTGATTCTGCACTCAAACTGCACCAGCATCTACAATTTTAAGTAATTTCCCCCTTTTCTTAAAAAAACTGAATACATTTACAATAATTCTGTGTTTTCTGGACAGCTCCCACTATTTATAGATGTTGGAGCTTTGATGCTTGAGAGCCAGATAATGTTCTGAAATTGGCACTTGATAATATTTTAGTATCATCACTTGATTGACTTTTTACTCTTCTGTCAGTGCCAAGGTATACTTTTAGTCATTGCTATGTGTGTGTGTGTGTGTGTGTGTACGTGAGTGTTTCAGATGTCTCTGTTCAGTTGTGTTTCCGCCAGCCTTTCCAGTAAGGATGCTTCAAAAGCCAGGAACTCAGTGTTTTATAGAGCCAGGTGACCGTACAATTTGCTGAATAAGCTCTAATGTGCTGTTATTTGGAGCAGTAGCCTCGTGTGAAGCTTAGTGTGAAGAGTCAACCATCCAAAATAACAGTCATCCAGTGCAAAACAACCTCAATCAGACAAGGTAACATTGACCCCCACTGGTGACAAGGAGGAATCAAACCCATTTTGAAGTTCAAAGCTGTGGAATTACATGAATAAAGGGATAATATAAATAAATGTTGGATAAAAAAGTCAAAACCATCAGACATTGTGGTTGCACATCAGACAGAGAGGTCAGATATGCTCTCCATCCTCTCAAGAAATATAAATATCACTTTTCCCTTCTGATTCTCAAAGGATCATGCTCCCCTAGCCATTTTTTCTTAATCCCTTCTCCCTCCAATTTCTCTTGGTGTAACCACCCTCAGAATTTCAGCATGGCGTTTTAACCTCCATGACAACAGTCCCCTATTCACCCACTACATACAGCTGTTCAAAGTGCACTGACACTATGGTACAGATGTTCTTGTGCCCAGGGTATATCACCATCATTGTTTCTAAACTAGAAAAGAACAGCTGAAAACAACCCAAAACCAGTGTAGGCCTGGAATAAACAGAGGTCAAGTATGACAATGTAGACAATTGTGATCTTCTTGTGATCAACTTGCATGTTGAGTGATTCTATTTTTCCTTAAAATGTAATGAAAGCCTTTCCCCACTGGGTGGCAGTATGTGCATTTGCAGTGTGCATGCCTGAGGTAGAACTGTATCTGTGTGAGCTTTTTGTAGTTTGACCCATCTCCATTCAGCCATCTGACAGAGGCAATGATGTGAAGCCCTTGATCTCAAATATATATAAGTACTGATATAAAATTATATAACAACTCTGAGAGCCTGATACTAGAGAGGCTTCAGTTTAATTACAGAGCAGATCAAAGTGAGGAAAAAAGGTGAGAGAAAATGTCTAATAAGCCAAAAGGCAGAAGAGCACAGTACAAATTAGCAGCAATGTAGAGAGATTTAGATGGAGAACAGACTGTCTCTGAGTTTTTTTGGCTGAACATCCAGACTTGACACTGATTTTGGCATTTTGATGTGAACCTGCATGCATTCCATTTTATGATTCAAATCTAAATAGATGGAATAAAGCAGCTCTAAATACCATGTTTATTTTACCGAACGTTCACTTAGTGTGTAGAGTTAAGAGATTTGATGGTTTACCATGAAACCTGCTGCCGAGGATAGAATAAGATAGAAAACCAATTTTCTCCATTGCTCCAGGGATTGCATTTCTTTTAACAAATTCAGCTACCCAATAAGTTTCTCTCATACGCAAATTGAAATGTATTAAACATTTTATGTAGTACTTCGTAACCCTCTTCTCATTACATTTCTGAGGATAATACATTTAGATGGGTTTCATGAGATATTGAGTGCACAATCCTGGTTGCATGTTATTGTAAGACATGACGGAGCATGAAGGCGAAGGCAGTTCAGGGTGTATTGGGCTGAGGAAATTTTACCGACAAGTGTTTTGCCCTGTTGAGCTGATATTTCCAGTATAGAGACCATCTAAGGTTGCGAAGCAGTCGCTCATAAAAGTGCTGTGAACCAAAGGGCAAGCTGAAAGCCAAAAGGCTGAGAATAACTCGTAGGCTATGTATTTGTGCAGTTGTGTGTGCTGTGAGTGAGAGAGGAGGTGAAAAGTTTCAGACACAATCGATAGCTGAGAATGTGAATGTGTCTGCCCATATGTGTGTACAGAAGCAGCTCCTGAGGAAAAGGGACTGCCAAAAGATGACTAGTAATTTCAATGAAATTAAATAATACAATTGCACCCCATCACTGACTAAAAATATATCAGGTACAAAATGGATTTTAAAAACAATTTGAGAGCTGGTATTGTTAAATTTATACTGGCAAAGCTTGAGTTTGTCTTTGAATCCCTATATTGTGACATCAGACAGATGCTGGTGGGAACAAGGTCAACCTAGAACAACGGACTGTGCATATTTTGTCACTTGTCACCAGTCAGAGAGGTACAGAGTGGCACTTGAGATTTATTGGGTCATACTTTAATAATCATAATCTTGGTTAAATAGTGCACTCCTGAGAAAACTGTATGTTGATTATTTATCCTGGCATTTTTCACTTATATATATTTTGTAACCTCATTACAGACACGGAAACCTTGCAGCTCTGCACTAGAACCACAAAGTCCATACTGTAGCCTCTATTCACATATTTGAAACAGTTTGTATATAGCAGAGCTGTAGCTGAAGCGTGACATTGAGTTTCCCATAGGATCATGGTCAAGTACACCTTGTTAAAACCATCCTGAGGGGGGTGATCACTCCATTGTCTACACACAGAACAAGACAAAGCACTTAGTGTGCTTTGAACATGTGGCTCTTTTTTCTGTGTGGCAACACCAGACAGCAGCTGTCACCTCTGACATCATCACTGGAGCGCATTGGCCCTTTTTAGGTGGCAGTGTGCCCCGGTGCGCTCTGGGAAACAACTTGGGCAGATGGGAATGGAAGTATGGAAGAAGAAGGGCAGACCCTTCCTTTTCCTAGGCAATCTACATACAGTGAATCTGCAAGTTGTTTGTGGGGTTAAGTGGTTTGTGAATATAACCTTTTTAAGATCTATCAGATGTTAACACAATATATCATTTTCTTCTCATTTTTCTCTGACAAAAACACACAAACATAAACGCACCCACCATTAAAGAAACAGGACACAGGCATGTTGAAAATCTTACAATGTATATAATTGACACAAGATTTCAGGTACAACAGCAAATGAGACATTTGTATTTTTCCACCTCTTTCTGGCATCTATCTTCACCATAAGCCCAGATTCTCCATAGATTTCAACATCAACACCAAAGTAAATAAAAACAAGAAAATGAAAAGTACTTTATATCCTCATAAATTGGCATCTTTAAGAAATCCCTCTCATATTCAACTCAGTGTAGAAAATAGCTGTCTTTAATTGGTGGGATAATCAGCTTTGCATTTTTGCCACTTAATGTACGAGGGCAGGATTGATGTGCACAAACACCAGTTTGAGATCAGTACTCTGGACAAACCTTTATCCTGCCTCCTCTCACACACATGGGCTTTGTGTTTACACCGTTTCACCATAGTTGAACAGGAGACGTCTTGCTGGGCCATATCTATCTGCATACACACATCCCCAATCAATAGTCGTTTCTGGAAGGTGTTGACTCGCTTATTGATCGACCGTCCTGTGATGTCTTTGTGCAGACAATGCCATTTATTGGCCTCATAAAAGTGCAGGTTTTATAAAAGGGAGTGGGACTTTGAGCAACAAATTAATGAGATCAAAAGGTGAAGTAGGAGAGAAGGGGGGGTTGTGCAAATTTCAGCCGATGACATTGTGAGGCAGTCATTGAAACTGAAGTTGTGAGTTACAAGTCGTCTTTGAACTGGAATGTCACCATCACAGTTGGAGTCATATCTCATTCTTTACAGGGCTTATGTGTACTTACACATTCATGTTCAGATTTTTCAAAAGGGTCACACAAAGAAGACCCATGTGGTGCTCTTGGTAATTGTTCTTTGTTCTTTTTGTGTATTTGTTTCCCAACTGGAACATCTAATATCAATATATCTCTCTTTCTAAATTTCAAAATTGACCCCAACCCTAGACAAAGTGTCAAAGGCAGTCATAGGCAGATTTATTAATCAGGGACTAACACAAAAACAGACAGATACACACATAGACACACATACACACAGCAAACATAGCATTCATTAATAAAGCATGTCCAAAAAAAGAAATTACCATCAAAATAACCTGTCAAGTAACACATATGACACCAACATCACCCATTTTCAGACCAGTATATAGCCAAGTATCTAACAGATGTGCTGTCAAACTTTGACAGATCCCCCAACAACTTAACTGGATCTGCAGTATTATCAACTGTCATAAAATGAATAATAGTGGATTGTCACAGTGTGCAACTGAAGCAATGATGTACTGAAAAGCATGTCCATTGTCGTCCTCCAACTTAAGTTTTTCTGTCACATACAATACTGGCAAGCACAGATACCATCAGTACCGATTGGGAGTTATTACAGTAGTAGGTTGAAAATCCAATTTTTGAAAATGAGTTTTATTAATCTCCCATTGCTGTTAGTTGAATAACACTCCGTCATTCAATGCTAGTCCAATACATTTCAATACATTTCATGTTTGTGCCATCCAAACAAGATTTATAAAGGCTCTATCGTCTGTCCCACTTTTGCTCTATCAATCAAAGACAAGTACACACATTCACACAAATACACACATATGCACACATGCAAGCACTGTCCCATCATCCTGCACGCAGCTTTCTTAAATGAGAGCTCTGACATTTCTTTGAATTAAAGTGTGGTATGTGTTTCCTTCCCAGAAGGCTTCTCATCAGGGAAAGCCTTACACTGTCTTCCCACAACATTCCCAGTAAGGTTGACACATAATGAAGCACTGTGTCATTGTCATATTGCCTTGCCATCATGTAGAAGCATGAGGGACGGTTTAAAGGTCATTATAACTGATGAGTGGGGAGAAGGGTAGAGTGAGTAGGCGGTGGGAAAAAAGAGGCACTGATATAGAAAAGTTGCAGAAAAATGGAAGGCAGATATGGATACACTATGACAGATGATGAATGAAATAAGAGTTATAGCATACAATGATCTGGCCATTATAAAATTTTGATACCTAATTAACTATTTGTCTAGAAAACAACAAAGAAGCAATCAAAAATATGTACACGGTTGTGTCTGCAATAGAAATAGTAGTACAATTCAAAGACGTGCATGGTGTGGCTTTTACTGTGGTATGAATCATCTCTGCAATTAGACAAAAACGAATGACATTGCTATTTGCAATTATGATGCTAATCACAGGAGCACTGGGCTGTTGCAGGGTGCACACAAAATTATGCATATTATATTTTTGATCTGCTGTGCACATAAAAATACTGAAAAAAAGCGCTACATGAGAGCAGTGTTTCTGCTTTTGTGTACATTTCTGTTCTGCTACACGTTTCCAAAATCATGAACTGTCAGTTCTTTGCTGTGAGGGCAAGCGCAAACTGACAACCCCATTCCACATACAGTGCTCTATAGTGGGAAGTTGCTGTCATCTGAGACCTGGCCTGGACTAGCATGTGTTTTGCTTACACTCTCGAGTTGATCCTACAGTACACAGCCAGCAGGGTCCAGAGAGAGAGGGAGATCTGCCTCAGTGGGTTAATGGGGGGGATGGGGGTTGGGGCAGGGGGAATGTAGGGACGAGCGGGTGGATGGAGTGGCGAACGGGTCACATTACTCCCACATTAGACGATCATGTCAGTGTGACTGTGATCACGGTTATTATTACAGCTTACATGATGAAATGGCAAAAAGTGCTGACGCGGCTGTCATCCTCGCTGTGTGAAAGTTTCTGTAAGTGGGATGATATTGCGAGGTTTAATCCATACAGAGGTCTGGTGGGTCGTGCTGTCCAGATTATCCTCCTCTAAAAGTCCTCAACATTTTATCTCATTTACGCTTGTGGATTGTGTACTTTATCGATAAATATCGGAGAGTGGTTAAACCACTCTAGGGTCCATTCTGAGTTATTAATAAATAAATAATTCCACTGAACACAGGGGCCGTTTTATAGTAATGGAATAACAAATATATGTATTTGAGCACTACTGCAAAGCCCCATTCTCCCTCTCTCCATGGTGTCAACACCAACACACTGTTAACAATATAGTCTCACATATGTCTTAGGTACAGATATAATTTCAGAGAACCCAAACACCAGAAACAAAGCATTAGAAGATGCGAAAAGACCAGCTCTAACGGTGTCATAATATAGCAAGAAATAAAATAAAAGAGCAGAAACGAAACATTTATGAATACTCGTAATTCCATTTTTTCTAACCCAAAACCAAAAGGAAGTCCATCCAAGTGATTTTTTGTTGTTGTTTCCTTATACTTATTTAGTTTTGGCAAAGTAACTAAACCCCAGCTTCTCCTTCCTCCCCTTTTAGACTCTCCCCAACCCTTGTGTCCCAAACTCAGTCCAAGTTGGTAGATCCCCCCTTCAATTATCGCCGGAGCAGCAAAATAATCAGTGAAAGCAGGTAAATGGTGATGCAGGGGAGGTTCTGGTTGGCTGAGGCTTTCACCTTCTTGTTTTCTGGTTGCGGGTAGAGTATGGGTCGTTCAGTGACGGGCTCAATAAGGCGTGGGTCCCGGGAACACTTATCGTCGGCGCACATGCCACTTCCTGAGCCGCTGACATCATCACCTATAGACAGAGGGTCAGAACATGAGCTTAATGGTACAACATACATAACATTTACAAATGGTGTTGCCTCTGTATTCATAGAATTAATATACCAAGACTTATGCAGTATAGAACTACCAACAAGAAATATGAGGTTGACTGTCTAGATGCAGGCCTCAGAAAAAAGATGAAAATTTTACCGCCAGCATCACCCTGTGTTACTAACATTACGTGGTACAAAATGTAATACCTAAATTATTCACACTTCTAGAGTTTATACAAACTAAGAAAGAAGTATGCTGTCTCTTTACACGAATAGAAACAGAGTTGTTTATTTCCCTTAAGCTAGAACTTGTCATCAGTGTTTCATCTGAAATGAAGTTCCTTGTAAATATTCTTTAGAAAATTCTGGGGGCTGTGATGGTTAAGAGTACTCACTGGTATCCTGAAAGTCCACATCCTGGCCATTGAGCGCATTCTTCAGACGGTGGGTCATGATCTTCAGCTGCATTATCTGTTGGCGTATTGTCATGTCTGGCTTGGTGATGTCTATTTCCACTTCAGGGTTGTTGATCTGACTGGCTAGGCCATCGCCTATTACCTCTGGAAGGTACCTGGCACACATGGATACTTATTTAATATGTGAAACGCATAGTGTGAATTTTTTCATCATCTCATGACAGGATTCTATTGTGTTGCTTTAAAGATATCATCATTAGGTGACCAGACTGAGAGTGGTGACAGTGCAGCTATTATAAAACCTAGTGGTTGCCAACTGCCATTAAAAAAACAAGAAGTACAAGACTTGCAGGAAAGAAACAACTAACATAAGTGTATTTCTATTCACCTGCGTATTGTCATTTTGTGCATAAAAATTAAATATTAACTTAACTTAAAATATTGCAAGAAAATGTATGCTCAGGTGAGGTTGAACAGTTGGTGTATGGATACTGTAAAAGCAAAATTTGACGAAGTGCATAGAAACAAACTTAGCAAATTACTCATGACGTACATGAAGTATGTGACTTAAAAGTCCACTATAGCTTTCGCTCTATGGAAGAAACATCAGATCTGTGTGGAGCGATGAGGAGACGTTTTACACATTGTTTTCCACCGTTTGAGGTTTGACTGGTGCTCTTTTAATGAAGTCCACTCATTGCACTCTCTTCTTTTATAATGATTTTCCTGAGTGGAGAATTAGTGCCACTAGCGGTTCTTCTCAATGAGAAAACTCCTAATATTGCATATGGTACAAAGCAATATCTATCTACATTACTAACATTAGTCACAATAAGCTACCAAATAAGGCTGAAACAGCAAAAGCATAACGAATTGAGCGTGGATGTGTTTTGTTACTTATGAAATATGAAGTTTTCATTTTAAAGTGGAATATTGTGAAATTTCTTCTCTCAAAAGATATTTGATGGCATGGGCTACTCGTTTGTTTTTTTAAAAATAAGGTCTTGAGATGTCTGATCACCTCAGTAGCGACTCACAGTTCCCGTCACATTGAGCATAAACACCATATTATTTTAAGATATCGTGCCCATTTTTCTACTTTCATATGTGATTTCAAATACATTTTTTTTTTTATACTGTAGGTTTTAATGCCCTACCTGGCACGGTTCATGCCATTCCAACACTTGTCCTCGGCCCCTGTTCCAGTGGCCACTCTGTCACTGCAGAGAACACTTGGGAGAGAAATCCAGTACGGCTGCAAGTCCCTCAGTCTCATGGTTACATCAGACACCTGAGGCAGAGTTGACAAGAGCAGATTCATGAGCATGACGGTAGACCCAAACAGGTGAGTAAGAAAAACTCCTGCTTTCTCAATAACCAACTGCAGTGCTCAGTCATCTGACTCATTCGTCCATCCAAGCATTCATTCCCGTCTAATGACCCCATGGTTGTCTGTGTAAAGGTGAAATGAACAGCAAAAGGGGTTTAATTGCCCATGATGAGCAATGGCTCCTGCGTCATAAACCATCATCATGAATGGGCCAGATTAGACCATCAAAGAGCAATAACAAGGTTACAGATTCAGTTGGGGTAAATACTAACCAGTTTGTCGATTTTGCTAGAGCTGGATCCCAACCTGTCCTCCACTGTAACCTTTCCTTTCTTCATACTGTCGTCGACTCCTGTGCTGCTGGTTCCTCCCTCCCTTAGGTTGCCACATGCTTGGAACAACTGGGGTAGGAGACAGTGAAGAAAATACAAGACAGAAATGTAGAGAGACAATGACGAGTTTACAAAAAGATGAAATTAGGAAAGTTCTGTTCTGACAAAATAGATCTAAATGCTTTATCTTCAAATGATCTTCACCAGGGTCTTTATTGGTGTAGGTGTTAACAAGACTGAAATGTAACACTTGAACTAGCTCTCTGAATAGAATCCTATAAACCCATAATAAATCAGCAAAATATTTTGTTTGTTGGACCAATTTGTCTATAAGTACACAAAGAACATATTTGTACACTCAAATTTCTACCTTTGAAAACCAACAGTAAAAAGTGGTACTGGTTATTTACATGACCCCAAGAGTCAATCATACCATCGCTCCAGCAGAATGATTCACAGCTCATAAAGTACTACTTGTCCCTACGGGGCTTACATTTTATAAATGGAGCCCAGGGAATACAGTAAAACTGCAGTCAATCTGTCATCCAATCTGGCCTTCTTAGAGGAGCCTCAAGCCTTTGAACCTCCGCATATAACCATAAAATAATCCTGTTTTAAGATTCTATCGTTGTGTCTGTCATAGCACAACTTGTTGGTGTTGTGTGGTTCACAGATTGAATAATCGATATACAAACTATGGTGTTGACTTTGTTACAGAAGAGCGATGCCTGATAGCCCATACATTTACTTATGCCTTCTGCATTTTCTGTATTTGGTATGCTTTTACAGGGAAGTACTTAACACAACATATGGCTTTTGATGTCAACAGATTATGTAAACAGGAGATAATCTGTTTTACACTGTGTCTACCATAATATTAGACCACAGGCACAAATTGACTTCTATGGGATCAACACAGCTCTTTCCTCTAGAGATGGAGATCAGAAGCTGGAGCTGTGTGTGATTACCACACTGAACCAGGTCAGAGGCAGTCTGCCCGGCCATGGCTCACCTCAAGCAAGCCAGGCTCTTTAACAGCAAACCAGCACAGTAGAAGCTTTGTCTTTCCTTTGTCCACAATCTACACTGTTTTCTGCTTTCACCAAACAACTCAGTCAGATTCCCATCGTGCCTTTTAAGGATCATATAAAACTGTTGCTCAAACACCATTAAACAGAGAAGTAAACGCTTGGCTTGCAAGCTTTTTCATGACTCACATCCTTTTATTTTAAATCAGGTATGTGGAGCATTGCAGCAGCATTAGCTCAGTGCTAGGATAGGTGTTAATTGTTCAAACAAATGAGTGAAGAGACAATAGGGTACCATAGTCAGAAGGGACACAGCCTCTGATTGGATGGAACCAGGGTATGTGTATTAGTTTGCACAGTGGCATTTCCTGAGACAGGAAGATGTTTTACTTCTTTACTTCTATCTCTACTGCTTTACCAGGTGATATGAATATTTTAAAGCCTTCTGAAAACTTGGTTTCAAATCTTCACTATTTCTCTACAACATTAAATATTCACGACTAAAAAAGCAACAATCGAATAATCTGCTTCATCAGGACTATGTTGGTGTGCATTAGATTTGATTGACAGTCACCCGGCTACACCAGCAAACAATCCCACAGCTGTCATCTCATTTCGATTTCAACATTGCTAAATCCTGACTGGTGCATGGGATGCGTGACATCACATTTTTTTCCAACAGAGCCCCACCCATTTCAAACCACAGAGAAGAGAACAGACAAAAACGCAAACACAGAAATCTCCTAAATAAAACTGTTGTCAGTTTGGGAGAAAATTGTGTGTTTATGTAGGACCACCTTGCTCATAGTAAGAACCTGTTCAAGGCTGTTTCAGGGCCTTTTAAAATATAGTGGCAACCACTTTATAGATATATGTTTGCCATCTTGTCTTTGATTGACTGATATATATATGCTTCAGTCCAACTAAACCATTCAGAGGTGTCAGAACATTCCATGAAGGCACCATATATGTTCTCACCTGTAGCTACATTTTCTGTAGTTTGCAGCAAACTTCTGTTTGGCTTTTTAAAATACATTTTCAATATAACTAAACCTTTTGTTACATTGGGTAATCATTCTGCTCTGACTGGAGCAACATGTTAACAAGCTATAATCTGCCACGATCACCTTATTTAAAATGGTATACATTCTGCACCTCATGTAACAGTACATTAGTTTCCTCTCAAAAGAACCTTTAGTGATTGAGCCAGAGTGTTTTTGTCCATTGGTAAATTCTCAGATTTTTGGCACAGAGTGAACTGCTTTAATAATCAAGGAAATAGGTGATTTGATTGTAATTTTTTTGTTGTTTATTGTTCCTTTCTTTTTAGTCTGTTTAACTGTATACAGCTGTATGTACTGTATGTCCCAATGTGTGCTCTGACCTTGCTGTTGATGGTCTGCATATTCTCCATCATGGTAAGCATGGCATCTGATATGTGATTGGGGATAGAGAGGAGCACGCTATCCACACCAGATGGACCATCAAAGCGATCAGCCACCTGTATCATTGTTTCTACAAACACATAAGGTAGAGTTAGTGTGAATAAAGAGTGAACTGTTTAATATATGTAGTATACTGGTAGAACGATTATGCTGTAAAGTAAGTTCATGTGTAGGGTGCAACTTTGAACAAACATATGGCTGAATTGGATGTACATGTGAAATGTATGCGTGCTCCCCACCTGCCAGATGCCTCCACTCGGTGTTGAGGTCAGCCTGGTTAGCCAGACAGCCCTTCATGACGTTGCTGCAGTAGTTGGCACAAGGTCTGGCAGAGGCCATGCCACGGCAGTGGGGACAGTAAGTCATCCTCATCATGGCCCGCATGCACTCCTGGCTCAGCTGCACCTGGGGTAGGGCACAGACAAAAATAAACATACACCACCTGGATGAAAAATGACTGTTTTATCAGGCATATATGATCTAATGGACAAAACGATAAAAATGATAGCAGCAGTTGATCAAACTTTACTTTTGTTTCTTTGACTGCTAAAAGCCCCACTGCTATTGTACAGGAGAATTAAATATATGTCATACAAAAGTGTTCAGTTTTAATAAGATATGAAGATGGAAATTTCTTTAGCTAGACAATGACAGTCGCAGAACGGAGGTCACCTGCCATGGTGACCTTTTTTTTTTGTTTGCACCAAACTTTCGCTCAGCAGTTTCCTTGGAAACCACTTTGGGAGAATTTGATTTTTGTTTCACATGCAATGAAAAGGCCATGACATTCATACAAATATTGTCAGTTCCTCGCTCCAGCCTTCCTGCCTCTTCCAGTTCTCTCTCTATCCCACAAGCCTGTTCCTCCAGGGAAGGGCCTTGGTGCGTGAAAAGTGAAACTGGGTTAATACCAGTAAGCTCTGTTCACAAGAGAGTACAGCTATGCATACAAAACCTCAGGAAGTGTGTGTGTGTGTGTGTGTATGTGTGAGTGAGAGAGAGAGAGAGAGAGGTGGAATGAGCCCAGCTACGCATACAAAGCTCCTCTAAGCTGACATCTGGGCCAGCCTGATGCTTTTCCTGGAAACTGTTCTTCCAACAGCAAAGTCACAGTTAAAACCAGCTTTTAGCAAATATACAGTGGAAATAGGACAATAGGGATCAGGCGGGAAAACTAATCATAGACACTTTGAACACTCTACATACCTGTCAGTAGTTTAGCAAAAATTTAAGTCTGCTCGGCATAACTGGACATAGACATGATAATTTTCAGACCATGGACAGTAGTCTTGTCCCCTGATAACTATAATCAGCATTGACAAAGGCTGCTCCTCTGTAGCATTTGTCCTTCATGGTGTAATTCTTGTGTGCATCTTAGCATTGTATGCAGTTTATTGCCAGTTTCATATTTTCTTTTGGGATTCACACTTTTTCCCATGTTTTACATACATGTTTTTTCATCAGTTCTAGTGTTGAAGATATTGGTTGTAATGTTTCAAACAACCTTCAGTGTGTTCTGTTTTTAAGTCTTTTTTTTCTTGGCTGTATTACCATTTATGGGTATATCAACCAAACTTCCCCCCAAGGATCATTAAACTTTAATCTAATCATATCTGATCCACATAAGGCAAAATTTATTTATTTTGTTTTAACTCTAAGTTAAATCTTAAACTACATTAAAAATACATAATAAGCCTAAATTAGTAAATGCATTTCTGATGTATGAAGAGATCAATAGAATTTGTTAATTATTGCCAGCTGCGCAAGGAGTATGGTCAAAAAATGAAATAAGTGACACAGAGAAGCAATAACCACATCCCAGGCTTAATCTCAAGTCATATGAGACATGAGTCAGATCCTCACTCCTGCCCTCCTTTTCTCCCCTCCTCCCATCTTTACCCTTACCATTCATTAGTCAGGGATAAGTCAGACGAATGCTATTTTGGTGAGAGAGAAGAGTGAGAGAAGGGAGTGCACAGGGATGAGTGGAGAAAAAGACTGGAAGTGAGAGAGATAAGAGTTATAAAAGCTACAAGAAAGGGGGGTTGGCAGGGGAGTAAAAAACCCAGGGTGATGTTAATGAAATACTTATTAAGGAGAAACACTCATTAATTTAGTTTCTGTTACATCATCCATAGAGCATTAATGCTGGGAATCCCAGGCCAGGCACAGCAGACATGAAACAGTGTGTAACTCCTCCATGGTGCTAATTGGAGGTTGGTGTTGTGAACTTCCTCTTTAACCTGTGGTACTGTGGTGCGCCAGGCACTGTGATAGAGGGGCCGTCAAATCAGGAAAAGCAATAAGACTCACGTTTATGGCTGCAACTAAGGATTATTTTCATTACTGGTGAATCTGTTGATTATTTTTCTGATACTGATAAACTAATAAAGCTGATTTAAAAAATGTATTAAAATGTCAGAAAACTGTGAAATATGCCCACCTCAATTACCCAGACCACAAGGGAAGGCTCTTTGACATGGCAGTGTTATATATTAACACCCATACCCTTACTTGTCCTTGCTTGACCTTCATGCTCCCCATACCTGTCAGTACCTTCTATATTGCGCACGGCAATCGAGCCTGAGACCCCTCTGTCTCTCTCTCTTCATCTCCCTGCTTGTCTTGACTCTGTAATTAGTGAGGATATATGAGCGACCTCTCCCCCTTGTGTTATAGAGCCAGCTGATCCAGACTCCTTGCCTCCAAAGTGAGCTATGTGGCGCGTGGCCTACTTCCTCCACTCCCCTACCCGAGGGAATAAAGCAGTCCGGAAAAAGTTAAGGACACAGCAACTGGTGCAGCCCGAAGCGAAGCGAGGGACGAATTAATAATTTACCAGAAAGAAAGACTGCATCTCACTGTTGGGATCTGTCTAACAACAACATCCCTCAAATTATTCAGTTTTTCGTTCTCTCTCTCTCTCTGCTTTTCTGTATTTCTAGCCTTCTTTTAGGATACTCTTTCCTTATGTTTCAGTATAACTATTTTTCATGGCTAATCGAACCCAAACATAGCAGGGATTCATGTCATGTTTCTTCTAAGTTGGTAGCAAACAGATTTATGTATAAGACATACGGAGCACACACATAAACAGAGAGAATTTTGTTTTATTCTCCTCACCTTTATACACAAGCAGCTTAACACTTCCCTGAGTATTGTGTGGTAAACATCTTCAGTCACAGGGCCCTTTAAGTGGCAATGCATAGCTATAAATAGGAGCGGTTGTCTCATTAGGGCACAATCAATCGAAGATAGAATTACAGGGGAAAGGAGGGTAAAGCGAAGATCCAAATTAGTGTACCAAGCTATTCACACTAAAATGAGACAGCGCAGGGCCCAGCTCTGGGAAATATCAACAGAAATGTCTGAGCACAATTTACCAGGGAAGGAAGGCGAATAAAGAGAGAGGATGCTGGAGTTTGTCACAGTCTTCCTCTCTCGCTTTTTCTCACTGTCTTATTTGTTCCCATCACAGCACAGTGATGTTCCAATCTGCATAATACAGCACAGTGCTGATTCTGTGCTGGGGAAGACAGCGACACAGACTGACACACAAATTATGAATATGAAATTGAACAGTTGGTTGAAGTCAGTACTTCTATCAGTCAAATTGTACCAAACAGGACTTGACTTGAGACATTCTGTCTTCTTGCACAGTTTAGTGGACATGGCTTCAAAATTCCCTTTTACAGAGATTGATTAAGTGTGTCCATAGTGACTTCCCATTAAAGACTTTTGATGAGTGTGTGTAAATAGGACAGAAGGCAGTCCATGACCTCATTCAGAGTAGCAGAGGATCCGCTGCCCTGGCATTAGCACTGGGATGACATTTAGTAATTTTGAAAGAAAGCTGGGCTAATTATTTACTAATTTTCCCCAGCCAGCCTTCTTTAATGAACACATTGTTCACCATCCTTCAGCACAAACAAAATGGCATGAATCAGGAAATGTGAATTAAGCATATACTGTATAAAAGAAGTGGACGTAGCCTCTGTGACGTCACCCATTGGTTTGTGGGCAGCCGTTTTGAAGCGGAGAGTTCGGCGTTTTTAGTTTCCACCATCTTGGTTTTTTTTTCGGAGCCAGAAGACGTTATTTGGACGAGAGGGTAGCACTGCCTCTATCCTGATTTGATAGCGACCTGTCAATCACAGGTCAGCCCAGCCCTAAAGCGTACGCTGCTTTATCATCTATTTTCCTCTAAACGTGACAATAATTTACATAATGAACATCATGCTTTACTGAATAAGACTTGAAACTAGCAATTAATACAATAAATGTATTAGGAAAATGTTTACTGAGGTAATAAATCAATCATTTTCTCATAGACTTCTGTACAATCAGCCAGTGGAGGCGCCCCCTGG